>JAQIVZ010000650.1:0-55310 GCA_034700945.1 Arrhopalites spinosus | reverse complement strand
AATGTTATTCTAATGCTATCTCGGGACAGCAGTAAAAATCAAGCATTAACCCAACACTAAAACGGCTTTAACGTTGTTATAGTGCTCTCCCAAAATTCGTTAGTGCTTTCTTAATGCAAAGTCCGGGAGTGTGTATGTATATATATATTCAATGTGTTGTCTGTATATTGTGTAGGAAGGGGACATTGTCTGACTCTATAGTGTGTGACTTTTGAGTTGATATTTGAGTGTCCTCTCGAGGACATGGAAAATGAGGACACCATAAAAGATACCCCGTGCAAATTACGCGGTCGTCGTCGTCATCATCATCATCAACTTCTTGGTCTTCCCCTCCCTTTCCCTATTTTTCAAAGAGGAAAAAAGGAATAAGGGGAGATGATAATAAATAGAAATAAAACTCATTTGTGGTAGGGTGAAAAAACGTATTAAAAAAAGAAAAAAACGTTTTTTTTAAAAAAAATAAAAGTCAGTCAAAAAAAATGTAATAAAATTGTCATGATTAACTTTTAACTCTCATTCCCTCACATAAACATTCCACCATTAAGATGAGTTTTCTCTCTTTAGCCCTTAAATTCTTCTTTTTTTTTGTTTAAATTGGATTCACACAATGAGATGAAGAAAATGGTCATTACAAAGAGACATAAATAGAGAAATAGTTTGTTAAGTAAGAAATTTGTGATGATGTAATATCACTAAATTTAATCATTACACACATTTTTTACAACAAAGTCATTGACCACTCGTTAATTTCACATTTTGTCTTTTTTCTTAATGTCTTGTAATTTTCTCAAAATATTTTTTAATTCATTTTTTTTTGAAAATATCTGTAGCTTACGAGTACAGCTCTAGTAGCACTAGAGCTGGGGCCTGCTCCATATAAAAAAAAAGTTTTTTTACCTTTAGATTTCAGATAATCTGAATAATTTATGCAGCATTTACTCTCATTTTTTTCATACGACAAAAAATGGCATATATAGAAATTCCAATGGACTATATATTTGACATGGAGAAAAAAAAGTGTTTTCTGAAATGGGTTATTTTTTTGGGGAGAGGAGGACGTCCAAGTGTGAATCGTAGTAAAAATGAAAGATTTTAAATGGATCCAAGTGGAGCAATGAAAGTATAATGTGATTCTTGAGCACACATGTTCAACACTCAAAAAGCCTCCCTCTTCTAAAGTCATGCAGACGGCATAAAAATGTGTAAAAACCTCAGTAAACAGCTGCTGACAAACTTGTCATCCCCATCGTCAAAGAGTGGTCCATGTGCCTCTCTCTCTGTCTGTGTGTGTGTCTATACATATTAAAAATATTGTATTCATCTTCCCTCTGACTCTGTGAGAAATAAGAAAACAAGGGTTCCCTTCAAAAAGGGAACCATGTGAATGACTCCATGATCAACATGATCTAGTTGAGAGCCTGAAATATTCTAAATTGAAATTGTATATAAGTAAACACCCTTTTACAATTTTTTTAACAGTTTAAACTCCTTCCCTAAACACACTCTCTCTCTCTTATGAATAGAAATGGAATGAAAAATGAACTCAATGTATTGACGAGCCTCTGTCTCTCGGCTTTAAATAAAGATAATCCCAAAACCAGGCTCTTGGTCACAATTTTGGCCACACACACAACCAAAGCATGGCCAGAACATTAAAACTAAAAATTATTTTTTTTCATCCCCAAAAGTCCCTACACTCGCACTCCCTCCTCATAACTCAAAAAAAAATTTGAAACGATTTATGAGACCTCAGAAAGAGAGGCTAGTGTTTAGAAGAAAGTGTTGATGAAATTTTTTTTAAACAATAATCATCCCTAGATTAACCCTAACAAAGTTTGTTTATGATGAAATCTTTGTTTGTACATGTATACATGTATTTTTATTGTATGCTTATTCAACATGGTGTAAACTGTCAAAAAGAATTTAAGACAGCAGAAAAAAATCAAGGAATTTCTAACCTCCTTTTTTCGGGTTGTCAAAATCTCTCTCTCAAAAAAAATAATATGGGTTTCTTCCTAAGTTGTGTGTGTGTTGAAAGTCAGAGAAAGAAGATGAAGTGAAAGCAATCCAATTAGGTGCCGTCAAGCTGTGCAATCTAATTACATGTGTGAGATGTACATGGTGGTCAGAAAGTCCCTCATTTTCTCTAACTGACCACACACGCCACACATTCTTCCCCACTTTTTTTTTCTTGGGACCCGTCTCATATTGTACAATGCAATTGCCCACATTTTGAAGCTCCCCAAATTCTTTTTTCTCTCTCTCTCTTGTGTCTTACAAGCTTTACAATATTGTATTGTATGTTTGTAGATATATAAGAGAAAAAACCAAGAGCCTGTATAATCTTTCATTTTCTCTTTTTTTGCTTTCTCTTTTTTTGATACTTTGTTCCTCAACAAATTTTGTTTTATTATTAGAAGATTTAACTGCTAAAATAAAGTATATTTTTTTAAATTACTATTTATTTTTAGAACCCAAATTCTCTTTTTTCATTTTCTTTCTCTTTTGCCCCAAATTCCAAATACTTTTTTTTATATTCTTGTTTTACTACCTCATTTGGGGAAAAATAAATGAAAAGAAGGAAATTGATTAAATTTAAATTTGAAATGAATAATTATTTAGCTGACTAGAGTTAAAATGTTTGTTAAAAAAATATATTGTGTAGTCTTGTAGTTTTGGAGAACTCGGAAATGGGAAATGGAGGAGAGGGAGAAAGTAATAAATAGTTGTGTTAATTGCTGTCATATACAAAGTCTTATCCCAAACAATTTTCCAAGACTCTCATCTCTCTCTATAGTCATAATCCTCAAGAATGCTAAAGTAAGCTGGAAAGATTACGTGTATTTTTTTTGCGTAACAAAAATATTTATTATTTATTCCCTTGGAAATCCGGAGCAAAGATTAAAAGACGGAAACTGGCTTTCCCTTTGTTGGAAGATTTCTCTCTCTCATAAAAACCCATATAGCAAATGATTATATAAGATCCTCATCCTCATTTCTGTCTCTTTCTCTCTCTTTAAAATTGTGTATGTACACACTACACAGTGTACAGTGTACACCGTACACTCAGCCTTTTTCTTTTTGCTTAATTACACAAACTTGTCACGCTGAAACGAAACGACATTAGTTGTGTACCGGCATGAAAACTCTTTTCTTCTTTTTTTTTAAACTCTGCCTTGTCCTTCATATAAATCAAAAAAAAAATTGTTCAAGGCTATAGGGGAAATAACATTAGAGAGTTAAATAGTGAATAAATGAGCATAAAAAATTTAACAAAGCTTCTCACTCCAAACTACCTTTTTTTTATCAAGATTATTTAAATTATGTATGAATTTTAATTATTATAATTTTCAGGTCGTCTCTCATAACACTCTTCCTGATTCTCCCCTTCAAAAAAATGTTTTTTTACATTATGTACAAAAAGATGATACCTATCCTATACTGTGTATGGGATTAAGACTTTTTTTGTGGCCAAAAAAAAAATTTATGGGGGATTGTGACTGGCTGACTAGTAAGAAAAAATAAAGAGACAGAAGAGGAAGGATAAATTTTGTGAAAAGCTCAAGAAAAAATGTCACTCAATTAAATGTTGAGAAAGAAAAACAGTTGAAAAACTTTTTTCTCTCTCTCTCTCTTCTGCTTTCTCTTCTTCTTTCTCTGGTCCTCCACTTTTTTTTTGGTGGTGGTAGTTTCATGTCATCACCATCGCCTCCTTGTTATTATGACTATGGAGTCACCTGAAGGTGAAGCTGAGAAACGGATTTTTTTCCATAGTGAAAACTAAGTCTCTTCAAAGTGAAAGTGAGTGTGTGGTGGCAGTCCATGAAAATGATCCAGATGAATTTATAGCTTTTTTTGGTTTTTGGCTTGTTCAAAGCAACTTTCAACTTTGTCTTTTCTCTCTCTCTCTCTCTCTCTCTCTTCTTTTTTTATCTTGAAACCTGACACACAAACTTAATAAGCACAGCAAGATTTTTGTCTTGCCCACAGAGACTATTTGTTGTAAGTGTGTTGACTGGGTGAGGAGGAAGGGGGGGGACTGTAACATGAGATGGAAGAAGAGGGGGAGGGGGAGGGGGAAGAAGAAGAAGAAAAAGAAAAAACATTTTTTTCATTCCCATTCTCACCAAAAAACTCCATAGAGAATTCTTTTCTCTCCGTCTTATTCCCTTAAGACTGCCTGGCCAGCACAAAAGAAAGCCAAAAGTAGTAAAGTCGCTTCTTTTTTTTGTCTTGATACTCGTACTACGTGCGTTACAAATATGAAGAAGCTTTATTGTCATGTCTCAAGATGAGACACAGACAATCCGCTTACACACGTGCTTATAATCCATCCCTATTCTTTTCCCCTCTCTGTGTGTGTCTCATTGTATGAATTTTTATATAGTACATATGGAGAGGATAGGACAACGTATCAATCAGAAAATTACACACCGACCCTCTCATAATTCCTGCATCTCTCTCCATTCCTTTGTCAGGATCATACAGAGGCCAATTGGAAAGGAAGTAAGACTAAGACGCAGAATCCATAAAAACTTTCTCTTTTTTATATATATAAAATCCCCTAAACTAAGAGGAGAAAGTTATTGACAAGATATTCTTGTCTATTGATGAACATTGAGCCAAGATCACTCGCAGAGAAAGGAGAAAGCTCCAGCCTCCACGTGCACGTGTGATGTACAGATACATGAGAGTAGGAAATTTGAACAAAAAGAAAATTATAAGAAAGCATCTTCCATAATAATCCATTTTTTTAGAAATTGCATGGCGACTAATAACTACAGACAAAAGATAAATTCACTAGGGAGAAAGTTTATCAGACAAAAACAGAAACCCGGGGAACTGATTATATGTGAATTACACTAAAAAAATCCTGCCAACGTCAACATTCCCATTTTCACCATAAATAATTTTTTTTATAGAAATTTAACTGAGCAATATCAATTTTTATTATGGCTCCCACCCCACTCTCAATCAAGTCTGTGTATTATGATTGTAAATGGAAAGGTCAGCAAGGAAGATTGGGTTAAGCATATCAATTTTATTTTTGTTCCTTGTCCAACACATTTTTGTGATGGATAGGGAAAAAATAGAATTTGATGAAAAAAAATCAGTTTATTACTACAAACAAAGAAAAAAAAACGAGTTGGAGAGCCTTTTTTTGTAAATTCTCGAGAAATCCTTGGAAACTTGTGTAAATACATGAGGAGACTAATGAAACGTTGAATTTCTTGGAAATAATGTATCTCAAGCTTATTATTGGGATTCACATTCTACAGGCGAAGAACCAAAAAAAAAGAACTCGATTCTTCATTTTCAGACATTTTACTCCTACAAAAATTTTATGTAGTTATATTTATATAAACTTTTTCTCTCTCTCTCTTTACATTTTATAGAGTATAAAAATTCTCTTTTTTATAGACTGAGAACTCAGTCATTGAGAGGAACGTGTGCAGCGTCTGGGTGACTGACAAGTAGCGGACGTGGAGAATTCAAGGGGAAATATCAAAGAGTCGTTCCAGCAATCGAATCCTACACAGAGACGGCTCTAACCCCCTCCCCCCATCTCTCTCTCTCTCGCTTGTTTGCCTGTGGATGGATGCTCTCGGCCAAGTTTATCAGAGGGCCGTATGCCCAACGACTGTTGATGAAAAAAATAGGTCAAAGATCAAATAATTGAAGATGGCTGAATTCAAACGTGAGAATCTCTACCAATTCAGTTGTCTATACATATAAAACAAGAATATATTTTCTATAGATGTATCCATCTTTTTATAGCCCCTCCAAAAAAAATTTTTTTTTTTTCAAAGATAGACAAGTAGACAAGGGGAGTCTGAAAAAGACAATAATTTGTGCTTTAATTTATATCCTTGTTAAAAAAGTCTCTTTCACTTTACATTTTTTACTTTCTCTCTAGAAAAATCATCAATGGAAATGTTGATGACTTTATCTGTCTCAAGACTAGAGAGGACAGACTCTACGCATTTCTTAGAAGAAAAAAAAATCTCTATAGGTCACTAGACTCCCCTTTTTGCGAAGGGAAAGAGTCAAAATTTCTTTGTGTGTGTGTCATCCATCTTGTCTTTGGGGGTAATGGGGGAAGGAAGTGAGAAATAAATAAATAGATGGAAGTTTTAATCGACAGCATATTGCATTCTAGACGTATGTACATAACATGAGAATTCTCCATCTCCATCCTTTTTTCAATCTCTTTTTTTCTACACAATCAAAACCTCCTCCATTTTTTACACTCTCCTCGGCTCATACCCCCACCATACCAAGTATATAAATGTACATATGCACGTATGTAAGAACCTCTTATAGTATTTGACTAGCCTACATATTTTTTTGTACACTAGAAAAAACGATTCCAATTTTCCAAGTAACTTTAGACAATAGACAGATACATAATCAATCCCCTCGTACATGTTGTCTTGTATATTGAGCAAAAGTATATGTATCTCTAGTTGAGAGAGAGAGAGTAAAAAAAGGTCTAATGGCTTATCTGTATAGATATTCCATGCTTTTTTTAGTCATGAGCAGATGAGCACCTTCACGCTTATTTACCCCAGCTTAATGGCACTCATGGCAATGTTTTTCTTTGCTCTTTTTTGACTGAATTCTTTTACTGGAAATGTACACGACTTTTGTGTCTTGTATTGTAACATGTAGAGAGAGAGAGAGAAGATGTGTTTGCCTCCCCCGTCGTTTTTGTGTTGGCAGTACACGTTGGGAGTAAGTGTAAGTAGTATGACTATCGCTCTCATTCCCCATTTTCCACTCTCCAACTCTCCATTCTCTTCATTGAGGATGGGCTAATAGCCTCAATTCAATGGGCACCCAGAGATGAGAGGAGAGTTAAAAGCAAATCCTCTTCTCCATCCCAATAACCCATTTATTCTTCATGCATTTCCTCTCCTTTCTCCTTCCTTTCTTCTGTACAACAAGTCTATCCAATTGTTTTCTCTATAATTTTCTATGCATAGACAACATAAATTCTATGAGCTACAATCAACCTGATCATAATTAGCTCACAATCAACCCTCACAAATTTTTAGATTTTCTCCTCCTCCTCTCTCTGCTCTTCAACTTGAAATTCTGAAGTCTCTAGAGAGTGAAAGGAGAGGCAAAAAAAGGAAATGGACCGTACAACCATAACCCATGAAGTATGGCCATGAGCTCTTGTACAATACAAGAGGGCCAAGAGGGGGATTCTAATTAACCTATGGTGAAAGTGAAAGGAGTAAAAAAGGTCAAAAATCTCTCCCCTTAAATTCCACAAATAAAATTCTTTCTCTGGCTTTTAAGCTCGTTGGAGGAGGAGCACATAATTTTAGGGGAATTTAGCCAAAAAAAAGACTCTTGGTTTTTGCTACTTTACACATAAAAAAAATTGTGGAATTTTCTTCTTTGTTGATGGGAGTAAGATTCATGTATATACATATTGATCCAAGATTGTCCTAGATTTCTAAAGGAAGAGGAGAAAATAGGGATTGAAAAAAAAGAAAACTTTCTTTTTTATGTGATAATAAAATCAATATTTCTCACATTACACACAAACTTATGAAATTATATTAAGTCTGTATGAATCGCATCGTCATAAGTCAAAGAGTGAAAGTGTGATACTCTTTCTCTTTTTTTGTAGCTTTTTCCTGAATTGCCACCCCCAATGCAATCTTATGCAATGTCTATTCTATGAGTACAATTGTAGAAAAAGAGTCACTTTTTTCATGTTCCTCCCCCTTCCCCTCCTTTCTCCTTCCTCTGCTTTTTCTTTATACCTTTTGTGCTTTCTACTTTTTTGCATTGCATTGCAGCGTCAGCATGAGTCCCAACTCCCAATATTCTTCTCCTTAGCCCCCTTTTTTTATAGATGGGAAGGATTGAGAGCGTGTCTAGAAAATTAAGCGTTCTTGCCCCCCATCAAATGCACACACAAAATGCCTTGGAAAATGTGCGGGTTTTTTTATATGATCAACCCTTTCAACTTTCTCTCTTTTTTTGGGGTGTAAAATATACCACAAATTTAATTACGCGTAAGCTTTGAGGCCTCTGTTTAAAGATTCCAACGTATTTAATAGTCAAACTCCATAAGAATGTTGGAAAGAGCCATTGCCTTCTAATGCAAGTCTCTCTTTGTGTCATTAATCAAGACAGGGAGAACCCGAGAACGACGCGACGACGGAAGAGAGAAAGCAAGAGAGAGAGACGATGAAGAAAATCATGGGAAATTAATAGAACATGCAGGGTGATTCAATTTCATGAACAAGGAAAAGTAAAAAAAATTGTTTTTTGGCTCTCATACTAAAACTTGTGAAAGTCTTTTTTCTCATAAAATTTTATTTCTTATAGTTTGGAAAAAAGACTTTCACTTTCTCTCTCTCTCTACTTTTTTGTCATGTAGGAAAAGTAGTGCGTACATTTTGTGCGTAGATTTTTAGCCCAGTCTCAAAAAGAGAGAGAAAAGAGAAAGTCATGATGCATATCCTGGCAATGAGAAAGTAATAAACAAAAGAAAGAGAGAGACAGGAAGAGAAAGTGTTTGTAAAAAAAACTGAAGGGAGGCTTGAAACAAAAGAGAGAGAGAGAGAGAAATGGGATGACCCTGTAGAGCAAGGAATATTTTGTGTAAATGATGAGATTCCAATGTTTTGTAGAGAAATCAGAGGAGGAGAAAAAAAGTTTCTTAAAAAGTTTTTAAGTCTCAAGAAAAGAGAGAGAGAGAGAAAGTCAATTTATCATAATGCATAGGTTAAGGCTCTTCATATAACTTTATGACTGGTTAGATGAGGTAGAAAATCCAATGCAGAGTTTTTATAAAAATGCATATTTTATGTGTTTCACCACCATCATGACCATGGCCATTCACCACATTTCGACAGTTAGTATTGCCCTTTCAACCCCCTTGCCTTGCTTTCTATGCAAAAAAACGGAAAAAGGGAATCTCTATTTTCTCAAGTCAGCGAGCTTGAGATACTCAAGTCCCCCTCTTTCTTTCCATTCAAAGATGAAGCAGCCCATTCTCTTGACTTTCTCTTTTTGGGTAAAAAACCCGGGGAGGACCCACAGTGCTACAGTGGTTGTGAGGTAAGCTCTGTACCTCTGAAATGGTCTTGTCTCTTGCTCTTATCATGTATAATATGAGTCTATAGATGGCTAGATAGCCTTTTGACAATTTTGTGAACATTGAACAATGTAGGACAAAAAAAAATGTATGCACAAAAATTTTCAAGGGACACAAAGCACTTTCCTCACACTTTCTCTTTGAGCTTTTCCTGCTAACTGAAGCCATTTTCTAGAGAGAGAGAAAAGATTTAGTAATCTTTTTTTGGCTGCTAACGTAAGTTCTTTTTACAGAGTTGATGTAACTGTTCATTCCATGTGAATGAGTAATATATAAAAAAAGAGCCTCTCTCTCTCTCTCTTATTTTTATTGCTACGACTAAATTTTGAAAAAAGGACTCTTGACTATTCAGAGTCATTGCAGTGTGAAGGAGAGGGCTTGTCTTGTCTTGATCTGACTCTTGGCCTTGGTCTCTCACATCCATCCTTCATCCCCCACCCATGTCCATGCTCTCTCTCTCTCTCTCTCTCTCTCTCTTAACTGAGTAAAAAAATGTTATATTGATCCATGTCCCTTCCCATAAAAATTTTGCAGATCAAAATCTCCACTCTCAAAAAAAGTCAAGACTTTGACTCTTCCCCTCTGAGTACCTTTTTCTTAAAAAATGGAAAAATTGCCAAAGTGAGGGAAACCGATACAAAAAATTGTGTACTGATACTACAGTCTATGGATAGAAATATAGTTTAGTGCGAGTTGCATGCCTGTTCAAAAAAATGTGGGTATTTTTTTCATGCATTTTTCAAACTATGCATTATAATTGGTTCTCTATCTGTAAGAGAACTTGTGGCTGGGTAAGAGAGAGTGCACAGTAAAAAAAAAAGAGTTGTCGGAAGCTTGCAATTTGTAATTCAACTGCATGATGTAATCATGGTTGTCGTCATAACAATTCCCCTGACTCCAATTTGGCAATAATTTAACGAATTTTTTCCCATCGCATAAATTCTCCTATAAAGTATAAAATACCGCTCTCTCTCTCTCTTTCTCAGGGCTTGGCTACGTTTCTTGGAGAAAAAAAGGGGCCGTTTTTTTCAACTGCAAGTTGGCTCCATGTGCTTGCTTGCAAGCTCGTTGACATAAAAATTGGAACAACTCATCACGCTTTATTCCATTAACATATTTCATCATTTTTATCCTTGTGTGTATGAGAGAGAGGAGGGGTTGTGTGTGTGTGGAGAGTCATGAATATTTTAGGCATTAAATGGCAAACAGCTAACACCATCGTACACCAAAATAGGATCCAACATAAAATTATTTGGACATTGCATCTTTCTCTCTCTCTCCCTGTATAATACATAATGCACATTGTATTATATTATATATATATAAAATTGTCAGTCAGTCATAAATTGAAGACTTGGGTTATATTATATTTTGTATACCAAAAATTGTACGATATACAAAAATGTGTGTGTGTGGGTCTAAACTCTAAGAATATTTTTTGCAAGGAAAAAAGTCATATGGAGAATTTTCTCCACTTGGTGAAAAGGGAAATAATAACTCGAATGCCCTTTTTTATATCTACGACCACGGCCAGGGCTAGTCAGCATAAGTAGACGGGCCTTCATTTTTTTGGGAATGGATGCTCTCTCTCTTACCCGTCGTCATTTTTTTGGGATGCTTTTGCCTGGTTGCCCAAAAAAATATGTACATATGGATATAACAAATCCACAAAATAGTTTTAATGTAAAAACATGTACAGACATGATTGAGGAAACTGTAATGTGGTCAAAATGGTTGTAAAATATACAAAAGAAAGAGAAACTCATTCTCATAACTTTAATATAATGGAAAGTTAAATATGACATTGATGATTTGGTTACGACTAATTGCAAAATTTCACCATTTGCAAAATTGTATCTCTTCCCCCATTATATATTACTAGAATATTCTATTACATTTATTTTGTAAATGTTTTTTGACGAGAGAAAGTATTTTTTTAGTATCATGTAAAGAATCCAATTTTTCCTCACAGTCAAAAAGCTTGAGTTATTCAACATTTGCAAAAAAAAGAGCTCATATTTTCAATTTTTGCAATGTACTACAGATATCACTCCTAAATCCAATTACTTGACGGTGTATCTATAATGTAGGGCAATGATTATAAAATGTGTGAAAATTCGCAAGGTACAACTCACATGGAGAGAGAGAGAGAGAGAGAGTTATTTGGAAAAAATTGTAAATTTTCACACATACACGTACAACCAAGGAAATAGGATGGGGGGAGACGGAGAAAGATGAAATATAAGTGAAAGAGGGCATTTGTACATATGTATGTACAAATGTATATAAAAAAGATTAGAGCATTAAATCCGGAAATTTGTTCAATAATGCTCGCCATGCTCTACTGCTCCCCCGCCCTACATCCCTCCCTTGACACTTCTTGGGCTTTATAACAATACATCAGATTGTCACACAAAATTTTGAGCTCCTTCATCTCTTTCATTCTATATCAAAATCTGTAGAAATTTATATTCAAATATATGCACATAGAACAGAAAAGAAGGGGGTCGTTGATAAAATAAGATTGTGACGTCATGACTAATAAGCTTGAAAAAACAGTCGTTGAAAAAAAAAGAATTGAATTTTCCAAAGAAGGGATCAGTGTGTAGGAGGTTGTGGTTGTGTGTACGTAGGTAAATTGAGTGCTAATTTATTCGAGGTAGTTGATTGGCTCGAGCATAAGGGTTGCAACTGAGTGATAAGAAACGAGAGAGAGAGAGAAAGTAAAAAAAATAGGGGGGCTGGGGAAGAGAAAGTATGTTATGGAATAATAAAATGATGAGGATAAAAAATAATATTATGTATGAGGCTAGACAAGCTATGAAGCAATTTGACAAGAACTTGTTCAAAGAAAACCTGAATGAAAACCAAGAGAGAGTGTGAGGCTGTATGTGTTTTGAAGAGGAAACAGATTTCTATCCATTGATAATTTTATTCATGAACTCCCTTTCTCCTCTCTCTCTCTCTCTCTCTCTCTCTGCCAATATGGAACAATAATAATATTGCAAGAGAGAAAGTATGAGAGCGGTATAAAATGAGAGAGAGAGTGCATTGGCATTGAAAGTGCCAAACGCCCCGACTATATAAAATCCCTTTCTCTATCAACTTTCTCCCTCTTAAAATTTTCTTCTTTCTCTTTTCCAACTTCTTGAGACTGTACGCAGGAGGAGGTCAAAGGAGTTGCCTTTGGGCTCCTCTCCTTCTCTTTCATTCATAGGACACATACACACACTATCATTATACTTTAATTAACGTTTTCTCTCTCTCATATATACCACATAACGAGAAGAGAAAGTCTCTGTTTTTCAGAGAGAGAGATATAGAGTAAAAAATTAAGTCATTCTCTCAAAAGATTTCATTCCGCCACTTGGATTCAAATCTCTCTATAACCATATTAATATTACCGCCATCATAAAGTGATCACTCTAGATAAACTCGAAAATCTTGGCTTGAAAATTTTCAACTCAAGTTCATCCACAAACACTCTCCCTCTCTCTCTCTCTCTGCCTGCTGTTGTCATAATCTCTTTTAACTTATTTTATAGAAATGAATTAACTCATCTTCTCCAACTTTATATTACTCAGACCACAGCCACACAGCCAGGGCAAGGGTAGAGGGGGAGAGGACGAGCTGGCAAGTTTAAAAAGGATTTTAAAAAGCCACGCTCCGTATGTATAGCCTCATAAGCCGTAAAGTTGTTTCCGCTTGATAACAGGAGAACTTTTTTTTTGTGTGGAAGATTATTAAATGAGAAAATTTTTTTTATCTGTAAATTGTCATCGATGTACCCCACAGTACTGGGTAGCCAAATTATGTGTATACACATAATTTTCAAAAAGGGGGGAGAAATTTATAGGATGAGGATGACATTATTATACTTTTCTATTTATAAACCAAAAAATTCCTCTCTCTTCTTCTCTCATCGACTTCTTTCATAAAAGAATATTATTTAAAACGAATCAAGTATAAGCTGTTAAAATTCTCTTAAGATATTTCTCTCTCTCTCTCTTGCACAAATATCAAAAATAGGAGGCTCTCTCTCTCTCTCAAGTCTAAATCTAATCACACTAATATAAAAGCAAATGTTGAATGCCTCATAGAAATATTATCTCATGTAAATATACATAGAAATGGGAGAAGAAGAAGAAAAAAATTGTATAGGAAAGGATTTATGGATGGGAGAGAGAGAGAGGGAGAGGTTGTAGTGTTCAAGTTTGTTAGAGCAAGAGAAGACTTCCAAAAAAAAATTCAGAGTGAGAGAAATGGGGGTAGAAGAAAAAAATCGCTGAATCTCAAGTGAGCATCTTAAGTCATACGTAAAATATGTGCGCATTGTATTGCCGGCTTACGTTTTCTACTCAATTTATTCTTCCTTCCTTTCGGCCACGCTCAAACTTTCCCATATAATAACATACCCTCATAACATATTCCAATACAGAGAAAGTCCTTCTGTGTCTGTGTGTGTCTATGTGTAACAATAGAAAAATGAAGAAAATGAAATGAAAAATGAAATGTATCACAGTCCCTCTCTCTCCCTATATTTATATTTACAAAACAGACACAAACACAGTGTACAAAACATGCTATTAACAAATGGTACAACAACAACAACAACAAAATCATGTGAATTTCTAAGCTAGTAACAAGGCCCCCCAAAAAAATTTCTGAAGAAAAAAGGCACAAGAAAAAGTTGATGGTATTATAGGACAATAAATGTATTTGGTAGATTGTAGACATTGCCAAAGGGTTAAAAAAAGAAACAAAGTTTGCAAAAAGAAATGAGAGAGAGAGAGAGAGAGAGAGATTTTTTTGTGATTCAAGAAAAAAAAGACATGGAATATTTTTGCAAGTCAATATTTTTAAAAAATACTTTTTTTCTCCTTCTCCTTTCTCTCTCTTTCTTTCTGTACAGAGATCTGGGTTTTCATAACAATAGTTTTACAAGACTTTGAATGGTAGAATTTTTTTTTCATTGAAATTGGAAATCTTTTTCATATTCCTACTCCCAAAAAATTTAAAGACATGAATGTACATATGTACATTGTACATGTGTGTACATACTCCATTTTTTGCAGACAAAGAGAAAGTGCAAAAAAATAATCTTGTCCCCATGATTTGCTTTATGAGACTTGGTTTTCACCAAAAGAGATATTATTTTGAATGACTCTTTTCTCACTGGAGAACCTGCAAGGAATTTAGCCCCCAGTTGTATTTGTTTGAGAGGAGGAGGAGGGGGGGTTTTATCTTGGGCGGCCAATAAAAGTAAAAGAGATGCATATGTTGAGGTTTTTTTTTGAGGAGGAAGACTTGAAGTGAAGGAGGAAAAGTGAGCTTAAATGAAGGCAAAAAAAAAGTAAATGCGTGAGCCATATCTCTCTCCAATTCCCTTAAGGAAGTCAAACAAGAGTTTTTCATGTCTCTCTCACTCCATATGCATAAAAAAGTGGAGAGACCAAGACATTGACGACGACGGTTGGTTGTGTGTGTGTCAGCTCAAAACCATCAACTATCCCTTTGGGCTTAACCAACTCGACATTCTCTCTCGTATCCACAAAACTACTTTCATAGTAGCGACAACGAGACTATGAAACATTTTTTGGCAATATGCAACTCCATTCATATACATACAAATACACATAGACAAATAATGCATGCACTTAGGCTGCACTCCTACTGAAGGAGAGTTTGGGTAGTCTTGACAAGATTCCATTATATTATAGACTTGGGTAGTTTTTTTTTTGCATTTGTACTTGTATTTGTATATCCACTTCTCAGCCTTGTTTTCTGAGGGTCCCCCGCTCTCTTTTTGAAGAGGACAAGAAAAAGGGAGAGAGGGTACAGTCGATTTTTCTTGACTTTAATGTCCCCTCTCTTTCTCGACTTGTCTATTTCTAAGAGCTCTCCTTCTTTTTTAGTCTGTACATCTTCTTTAGTTGTATGTGTAAGAGGTGGTGCAATTGGAATATATGGAGCGCTATTGAAATAGAATGTTGAAGCTTTTTTTCTTGTGTGTGTGTTGACTGTCAAAATGTCTTTGATATTTTATTCCTTACAGAGTAAAGTACAAGGACAAGGCAAGAATGAAAAAAGTTGGGAGTGAGACTCGGTCCTCAATTTTAACATTGGCAAAAGGCAGTTTTCATTCATGGGATAGGTAATAGGCATGGCAATAAATAAGTAATATACCATGTTCCTTCTTTTTCCGTTTTTTCTTAAACTGTAAAGAGTTTATGCCTTTAAGGCTTCCCCTCTCTCTCTCTCTGCCTGTCTTCAATGTTTCATTTCGTTTTTTTTCCCATTCACGTCACTTTCTTCCATGTTGTGAAGGAAATACGAAGAGACGGGAAAATTGAAAGGATGAACATGTTTTAAAGTTAAAAATCTCACACATTGTAATTGTCAAAATAAAACAAGTGTTAAATCATTGTAAAAAAAAGTGTCAGCCATTCATCGATTTACAAGCAATTTCCTTCCTGTACTCTTTTAACCCTTGTTTTAAATTATGACGACACATAAAATTTTAATACAGTTTTCACAATTATTTCACCATCTTGTTCAAATTTTTTTTCTATGTTTGTATACTTGTCTACAATTTCATAATGACTCATAATATCTGTAAGAGGGGAAAAAATTTTTTGGCCATAATTTCTCATGTATTTTTGGGGACTTTGTAAAATAACATAAAAAGTTATATTTTCTTCCTTCCAGATCCAGACACTTTCAAAATTAAGGTACTTTGTACATTTGTACAGACGAAAAAAATTGACTATTTTTTTTAAAAAAAAATAGCCGGCTCCTAATCAAGAAGAGAAAAAAATGAATTATCTCGTTTAGAGTTTTTGGTAGTTAAAAAAATACTGTATTTTTTTTGAAAGAGCGGAAAGGCACTTTTTTTCACATGGTTTTTCTTTTAGGAGGATATGGGGAGGAATGGGTGCATCAAATGTGGTTCTGTTTACAAAAAAAATGAGTTTGAGGATGGGGATGGTGATGGTGGGGGGATCCAGTGAGTTTATGCTTGAGCACGTGTTGACTTGGTGTAGCCACCGCAGAAAAATATAAGCTAGAACATAAACCCTGTCTCTTTCTCCCAACAACTGTCTCTTGTATGTATACAAAAAAGAGTAGAAAAAAATATACAAAATTTCTTGCTCTCCATCTCTATCTCCCATCCTCATCCTCATCCCTTTCTCTTTTGTTTGCTTTTCCATGGGACATACAAAGACATAAAAGAGAGGAGGGGGAGGGCTATGCATCATGCAAAAAAGTGTATGTACACCACACATATAGTACACATTGTGACTTTACTTGTGTGTATTTTATCAAAAAACTCAATCTCCCCCATGCAAGCACTAATCATCCATTCTGTCTGTTGTCTTGAAGATCTTGACTTCATCTCCATGTTTCCATCTCTCCCTCTCAATTCACCATTTGCTTTTCCTCGTGTGAGTGTTGTGTGTGTGTCCACAGCCTCAAACTCAGGCTGTGGGTACCATGTCACATTAATACCACGAGACCATAAAATACATAGACAACCCAACACAATGTATTGCCATAGATATACACAAAACAAATGTACAGATATATCGGAGTATGGCCTTGGTACAGAGAGAGAGAGAGACAAATCCCTGAGTATTCAAGTAGAAAAAAAAGTCGTCGCCAAAATCTCAATGAATGGAAATAGGAAACGACTTTGGGCTCTAGAGATAGAAAAACAAAATCTTGGGGAGGAGGATGCGGAGGGAGAAGAAGGAGCTGAATTTTGTGGTTTTATTTTTGGGTGTAATTTAAATTCTACACTTTTAGTCTCTCTTTTACTCTACAGAGAGTCATATACACAAAGAGAGAAAGAGAGAGAGAGAGTATAATAATAAGAGTTATTCATATGCAGCCATATGAATACCTGTATTTTTTTATTCACTCATTCAACTGAATCTCCCCAGAGAGAGAGAGAGAGAGAGAGATAAAGTTAATCCACACAAGACTTTATATGACAAACACTACATAATATTCCCAACTTTCTTTAGTTTTCTCTTCCTCATCCGCCATATTCTGTCCTCTGTGAGGAATAAAGATGTAGAGGGAGGAGAGTACTCATAGAAGAAGATAAAAAAAGGGAATGGCATGTAATCAAAGCCAGACTCTCTCTCTCTCTGTATGTGTGTAATGTAAAAGGTGAAATTTTGACTATTTTCATTTTCATCTCAACCGCCCTAGTTTTTTTTTCTTTAAAAAACAGACTGTCAATGTAGACATGTAGAGAAAGCGAAAAAAAGATATTTTTGTGTGTGTAATCAAAGTTAAACAAGAGAGAGAGAGAGAGAAGAAATAAATAAGTTTCTTTTGAAGATCATCTTTTTCATGTCATCTTTAAAATACCAAGGTCTTACAACCTTACTATGTCCAACCAAGACGACAGAAGATTTAGAAAGAAATAATATTGTTCTTTCTTTTTTGAGAGTAAAAAAAATAAATTTATTTTTCTTAAAAATGAGACAAAACAAATATCCAGAGGATATTCATCAACGACAATGTAACAATCTATGGGTAGTGGTAGGTACATGGTTAGACCCCATAAGACCACAGAATATTTTATATAAAAGTTTGTAGAAGAAAAAAGAAGGGGGTTTGAGGATGATGTGACAAGAATTTTATTGATGATGACATGTGATGATGATGACGGTCACAAATGTTAGGATAGAGTGATAATACGCTTGAGAAATTAAAGCAAGTAATCTTGAGCTTTATTCTGTCTTCAACATAGAGAGACAGAGTGTTGAAAATGTTCTCTCTCTGTAAAACCCCCCTCTTTTTTCCTCTTTCGTCCTCGCCCTAGCTCTAGCACCGTTGGACAAGTTGTCAATTTTTTTCCATGGAAGTTGAGATACAATCAACAATCTTTTTCTTTTCTCTCTCTTGTCCTAAGAAAAAAAACTAACTATAAAGCTCATGCCGCTCTCTCTTTTTTTCAATCACAAAAAGAATATTATTTATTTTTTCTACACAACCCCTCCTCTCCTCTCCCTCCTCTGCCCTGTACTGTCTCTGTCTATGTAGGAGGCACATCCAGACACATAGAAAAACAGTCAAAGAAGAGGGAAAAAAAGATATAGTTTTTACGTCTATTTTGCTGCGGCGCTGTCACTTGCCCTGCCAAGTATTACTCGGTGCTTAACTGTGGGTAATTGAGAAGAGACGAAGAGTACAGTATATAGTGTTGAATTTTTGTAGTTATACAAAGAGAGAGAGAGAGAGAGAGGGAGAAATGGGTAGAGAGTATTGGAATTGGAATGGAAACATTTTCATCAGTCTCATGGGACAGATCCATCCCTATCAGATCACTTCATTGACTCTATCTGTCCACTATATAACTAAGAAGGTTTTCATCCATGTATGTATAATTGATATAGAACATTAGATGGCTTATAAGAGCCTGGACAATTGTCACAATTTTCTCCTTTTCTTCTTTCTCTCTCTTTCTCTCGCTTTCTCTTTCCACCACCCCCAAACGGATAGAGAATATCGAATGATTCCCAAAAGAAAAGGATCTTGAGTGACTCTACTGTATAGCCCCATAGATTGAACGAGCCTTTCTCTCTCTCTCTGGTGGAGAAAGTCTCGTTTGGACATGAACAAGAACATGGGATTCGGCCTTGTGAAGGAACAATAACAAATTGCATTTTTACCTTTTCTGTCTATGTCTCGACATGAAAACTATCGTCAGTCTCTCTCTCTCTCTCTGCCTTGTCTCATGTTCGTCACCTCCTACCCACTTATCCTCACCTTAGTCTTCTTCCCAATAGAAATGGGTGTGGGAGGTTGAGTATCCACAGAGGACAAAAGAGATGGGACTTAGCATTTAAACAAAAAAGGGGGATAGTGTACACATTCTTTTGTCCTTGAAGGCGGGATTTTTTTTGTAGAGAGAAGAGAGAGAGAGTGTAGGGGCATAATATAATTTGTCGTGTTGAACCATGTCTACACGAGTATTTGACATTTTTTGTGTGTATAAAAAAATTATATTTATATACCCTCATCTTACTTTAACCCTCTTTCTTTTATCCCTTCTTACTGTATGTACATTTACTCATGTCACCCTTTTTACTCAAGGAGAAAATACTGAAAAGAGTAACCCAACTTTATTTACACTTGCCTTATATTCTCTCTTCTTTTTTTTGGTGTTCAGGACTTTTACTGGGAGAAAGTCTGTCTTTGCATTTTGTAGGCTGTGGAGAACGGCTTTTTACTGCTATATCTTTTAGGAGGGGAGAACCCTCTCCTTTTTTTTGCTTTGCTTTCCCCTTGAACCAGATGAAGATGAAAAAAATTGTGCAAGCTCTCCGCTTTCTCTCTTTTTTTTTATCTTGAAGCTTCTTTTTTTCCCTTCTCTATCTCAACCTACATTTCATTTTGGCAACTGTTGTGTCTTTGCTTTCTCCATTCCCTTCCTCACCAAAAAATAGACGGAGACAGAGACACATGGAGAGTTTTTCATAAGTTGCAAGTTTACAAGATTTCTCAAGGAATGAGGCTTCAATTCAAGTGATTTTGCTAAAAATTTCAAGAGATTTTCAGCTTCAGTTTGTAATTTGTTCAAGATTTTCTCTTTTTTTTTGTCAAGAGATTTCTTCAAGTCAATATGTATTAGAATTTAAGACAAAAGCCTAAGTCTAAATCAAATCAAGAGAAACAATTTTTATTATTTCAACTTTGGACAGTGTCCAAAGTTGAAATAATAGAAATAGGAGTAAGTTGATGAATTCCATTAAAAATTGTACTTAAAAATAATACATTTTCAATTTATTTTGATTATACATACCTACTTAGGTATATATTTTTTGAAAAAACAGTCTAAAAATGTTGAAAAAATGACAATCTTTCAAAAAATGGACAATTTAACAATATCCTTGTGCTTGAAAAAACGCATTGAAAATTTTTTGGGCAATTATAGAGAGAGAGAGAGAGAGAAAGGGACTAAAAACATTGAAAATTCTTAAAGGTTCATCCCACACAAACACAGACGAAGAGAGAGAGAGAGAGGAGAGAGAGAGAGGAGGGGAAAGGAAGGACAAGGAGAAAGAAGATTGGAATTGAATTTGATTGAAATGAAAGAGGGTCAAAGTGTTTAGTATGTTTGCAATCATTGCAATGGCCTATGGCCGCCCCCTTGGTTTTTATATACATCATGTACATGTATAACTACAGTATAGAATGCAACTGTACATTACAAACATATAAAAACTACATTGGACTAGTACATTTTGCCACATTTCTTGTACTTGTACTCTCACTCTCGTCTGTGTTGGGAGAGTGGGAATAGGTTAAAGAAAGTGAGGGGAGAAAGCAGAGGAGAAAAAAGGGTCGACAATGGTGAGTTTGACAGTCTGACAAGACTCTCGTTTGGTTGTGCTTGGGTGTGAGGAAGAGAGGGAGAAAGGGACATATAAATTCCTTTCCCATCTCTTCATTTTTCCGGATGAACGAGTCCAAATCCTAACCAGAAACATGTTCCAAAGGCAGGGGCTGAGATATCTTGCTTTCTATCTCCTCAGTGCTTTCTCTGTAGACTCCAAGTGGAAACCCGAGTACTTGTAATAGGTACTCATTCATAGTACAGTAGTAGTAATGTACTAGTGACGAGAAAATCTTTGAGAAAAAAATAGAAGGAGGAAAGCTAGCTAGCTTCGAATCGATAGACTGGTGATATGATAGAAAGACTTTCTCCTATCTTTTTCTCTTTCTTGTATGTTGACAAAGCTTTCTCTCTCTCAATTTCGTATAACCCCGAGGCAGCCGGGAGAGAAATGGAGACACAGAGGCAACTATCTACATTTGAGATGTGGAAATACTCAGATGAGGAGACTAGGCCAAAACTAATGTCAAAACTATAGGCAGCTTTTGGCCAAATCTACCACCGTGACTAACCTCACTGTGAATCTCCTCTCTCTCTCTCTCTCTCTCTCTCTCTCTTTCTCCTCTGTAGTAGGACTACTCTTTTTTTGTAAAGGGTCTGGTGAAAATGTTTAAATTATTCTGTCCAATTTTATATCATCCTTTATATTTTTTTATATACAAGCCCTCACTCAGTTCCTCTGTGGCCGCGGCGTCTTTTTTTTTTTATTTCTTTCTTTCTTCAAGACACTCAATGTATTACACATAATTAGAATGCCAGCCTCGTCCACTCTGTCCAATGTCTTGAAGGAATATCTTGTTCTCTATCTCTCTCTTTCTCCAACAATTTTTTTTCTCTTCTTCGACTTCAACTTGATTACAACTTTGACATGGCTAAAGTACAGTGAACAGGCATGAAAAATGGAAAAGTAGGCCACACACTGCCAAACCCCAGGAAATTCAATAGAGAAAAAAAGACTGTCGTATAATTATATTATTTTATATTATTGAAGCAATGAATTAATCACAAAAAAAGTTTTATATTCTATAAATCCCTTTTGGCTTTTATAAAGAAAGAGTTTTAGTTTTTTTCAATAGATATGAATTAACTATGTTATAGATACTCCTTAGCTAAATTTAAAAAGAAATATTTCATGTGAAAATTTTTGAATAGTATCAGTATCCATTTTTTCAAAATTTTATAAATACATAAAATTATATACTTTTACTCCTTTCCCTCTCTTCTCTCTCTCTCTCTCTCTCTTTAAAAAACTTACAAGTCTTTCAAGCTTTGAGATACTATTGAAATAGGATAAATTTTAACTTTCACTTTTTTAGTTCTCTAACTAAATTATAAATCCCAACCAAATCCTCCAGTCAAATTAAGGGGGTCTATTTTAAAAGTTTTTTTTGCTTGTAATATATACAGATCTGTACACTTTGTATTATAATGGATAATTAAGTTAGATGAATTATGACGTGAAAAAAAGTGTGTGTCACATGACTCATTGAAAAGGATGTGAAATTAGTAAAATGAAGAAAAAAAGAATTTGGCCAACTCCATGCGGTCTCTAGCTCTTTGATAAAAAGGGGAGAGAATTGTACTAATCAAATTTATTAATTCCCCATAGAATTTCATGACAATGTCACAAAATGAGCTCATTCTCTACATTTAGAGAGAGAGAGAGTCCATAAAATCAGTTGAAAGTCTCCCATAAAAACGGTTATCCTCATTCCCCAATTTGTCGAAAATGAGACAATTTGTTCAATCCAAATGTGATTGTCTTAAGAAAAAAAAAGATTTGTAATATTTTGTGTAGAGATTTATCAACAAGAGCCAAAAAAAACATTTTGGCTTGACACTATGGATATGTATACAAAAAAAGAGTCATAAAGATTCTAGATAAAATTTGCAATCAAATAAAATAACAGAGAGAGAGAGACTGTACTCGAAGTATTTTTTTTCTGTTTGTTTTTTTACACATAGTTGACGCCGAGTCATTTCTTATCTAAAATCATGAAAGTATTTTTTTTATTATTACCGTATTAATTCCATTACAAGCCCCGGCTTCTATTTGCAAAAATGAACCGGACCCCCGGCTTATATTAGATGCCTGGCTTCAATTGGGTGCCCGGTTTCTATTTTAAAACTAGGTTTTCTTGTTGAACTTTTAGATAAAATATGTCTAAATCATTTAATTTTAGGACATTCAAATAGAATATTCCAACTTCCAACAAGTTAATAAAGTTGTGTCTATTTGTAGATTTAGAAATAATAATATATTTATACAATAGGTACAAGGGTACATTATACAAGGGTATATTATCCCTTAACTTCCTACGGTCAATTCTTGTGAAAAGAATTAAACATTCTTGGCTTTGAGAGGAAAGACTAAAAAGTCCTTTGGTCAGTAAAGGGTTTCGTTGTTTCCGAGAAAAATGCATGAGTATCTATATCCAATAAAAGACCCGGCTTGTATTGGGTGCCCGGCTTCTATTTGCAATTTTGAGTTTGACCCCCGGCTTGTATTAGATGCCCGGCTTCAATTGGAAGCCCCGCTTGTAATGGAATTAATACGGTATTATATTTTGGTCTCTACTTCAATCCCTATACTTAAAATTTTTATCCCATTTACACAACTTTCCTTTATCCTTAAAAATGGCTCCTTTTCTTGCCATTTCGCCTCTCATGCTAATGGGCTAGTCTTTATGTGAGATTGAATGTGATCTCTGTACTGTGGGGCTCGAGAGAGAGAGAGAGATGAGAAGAATCATGATAGTTGGCAGTTGGCAGTTTTTTTTGTTGTCTTCGTCACCACATGAACCATATCGTCATTATTTTATTGGACAGACAGACCATTTGCACTCCATTTATATTCACAACATGAGCTCCATTAAAGGAAAAAACAAACCAAGTTGTGTCTAAAATTGCCACCTCGAATCCTTCAGCGTCCAATTTATCCTCAAAATCCACACACGACAAAACAAGACCAAGTCCTCCTCCACAAAGCTTAAATTTATCCTAGAGAGCGAGAGAGAGAAGCACCTTCCCTGTTCAACTGACTGAACACCAAAAAAATAAAAATGGAGGCACAATCATCATCCTCTCTCTCTCTCTCCTTTAGTCTATCCTGCATGGCTTTCCATGTGAGAGGAGTAAAAGTGTGTGTGTGTGTTCCGACATTATCAATATCTGTCCACCGGACTGTAATATATTCTCAGAGGAACCATTCCGTTAGTCCCAGCCCATAAATAAGTACACTTCATAACCACAGCCGTAGCAAGACAACAACATCTGCACCAAGAAGACATAAATAAAAAATACGAATGATAAGAGAGAGAGAGACCGGATCTTGAATCAAGATAAGGATAAAACGTACCAAGTCAAACCAAAAAATGAAAATTCACCTTATTCTTCTTCTTTTTTTTACTCACTTCCGCTCTCTTTAACCTTTCTCAAAAAATTGCGCTTGTGCTTCTTCTTCTCCTTCTTTTTCTATAACTTTCCTTTTTTGACATGCATTGAATGAGAAAATATTTTTAATATTTATTTCCTCACGTACTATTTTCTCATCGAGTTTTTTTGCCTGGAGGTGGATGTGGTTTTTTTGGAGGGGAGAGAGAGAGTTGTAATCTTTTTAAATTAATTAGAATTCTTCTTCTTTTTTATTCTAATGCAATGAATGAGTCTATATAGATATAGAGATCTTTTTGCCTATTAAAAATTTATTATCTCATTGACAACTTCCTTCCCCTTTTTTGGTAATTTGTATTTTTACATACAATTTAAATGAGAAGAGTCAGAGCAAACTATTTTATTCTGTCAAAATGAAACAGTACGAATTTTGTTGTAAAAAAAACTTTTTTTTTCTTCCTTGAGACTCAAAAGTGAGAGGAACTCTCGAGCTTTCTTTTGAAAAACAAAAAATTCTCTGTGGAAATAGAAAAAAAAGAGAGAAAAAGATGCAGAATTTCCAAGTGGTGATCTGAGAGGATGACTTTTTTTTGGAGAAAACTAAAATTTGCAAAGAGAGAGAGAGAGAGAGCGAGAAAATTTTTAACATTGAAAAGTTTGGAAAAAAAGAAAAAACATTTTCTTGGAAAATGTATTTCTTTTTGTATCAAAGTCTTCCTTATTTCCTGTGTCTTCCTATTCTACTGGGGTGCGGGTGTGGCTTTGAATTTGAGTCATGTTAAGTAAAAAAAAAAAGATGAAAAAAAATAAATCGACATGTACTTTTCATATGAAAGAGAGAGAGAGAAAACAAAACTGGTGCAAGATTTAAGAAAGCAAGTACATGTATAAATTCATAAAAACTGTACACAGAGCACAGGGAGAGGGAGAGTTGTCTCATATGCACCATGCAATATGGAAAAAATATTTCCATGGACGTAATAAGTAAAAGAATTTCTTGTGTATACAAGAGACCGAGAGTATGTGTGTACACAAGGAATAGTGAGTTTAGGGAATATTAAGTATGCATAGAATTTTCAAACTCAACAGTCTACAGGATGTACATCCCCCTTCTGTACAGATATAAGGTTAAAACATTCCTTTTGAAACGATTTTATGGGTCCCAAGGAAAGTTCTTGACAGTCCATGAAGAGGCAAGATAAGAGAGAGAGAGAGATAAGAGTCTTTGGTTTTTGAGGATATAGAAAAGAAATAAATCCCACAGGTACCGTACTTACTCTACATTATTTTATTTTGGCTCCCCATCTCTAGTCTATAGTCTATTCATACAAAAAAGACAGATTCACATTTCCCTTTCCTTTTTTTTGTTGGAAAAAAAGAAGAGAAAGTTATAAGAAGGTGCATTGTTATTTCAATTTATATGAGCTTTGAATACATTTTATAGTTAATAACATGCGTTTTCCTTGGCTATTCAACAACTTTCTCTCTCTACCCACCCACACTTCCCATTACCAGAAAAAAAGAGGAACGTGTCCTATCTGAAATGATGTGATTTCTATTGATATCTCCCTCCTCTTTTTTTGTATATAAAAAAATGCTGTCTCTCACTATTACTGTTTTTTTATACAGAATGTTGGAAGTCGGACATGTTTTTTGTACGAGAAAAAATCAGGTTAACCACCATGACACTTGACAACTATCTCCCCGTCTTCAATAACAAATAGAGAAATGGTGGGGGAGTATTTTTTATGAATACTTGTTGAAACCACGTGGTTCAACTTCCCCTTTTGGAATAAAAAATAATTTTATTTAATTTTTTAATTAAATCAAAATTTACGCTACGCAACTTGTAAGAAAAGACATGAGGAAAATAAGGAGCTATTTTAAATTATGCGGGTACTGGTACTATTTTTAGGAATATTTTACAAAAATTTATTTTTAAAAAAGAAAAAAAAATAATTTTATCCTCATTTCCCTTGGAACAATGAAAAGTCTCTAAGGGGGAAAAATCCGCCGCCAAACGAGAGAGAAAAAAAATCATGGCACCAGTGCAAGTGTGTAGAATGTTTGTCTTAATTGAATTATTTTAAATTAATTTACATAACAGAATACTCCCCTCATGTACTCCCATACTTAGACTTGGTATAGTAAGAGTATGTTAAAATTCACAAAATAAATTCCAAAAAAATCACTCCCCATCCTCCTTCTCTTTTCTATATTCTACTCTTGTCTTTAAAAATTGTTTTTTTTTCTGTCCAGCTTATTTTTATCCTGGAGAAACGGGGGAGCATATTGATAGTCTCATTATTACATTTTTTTAGGGGGGGGGGGCCTCACAACACGAAACTGAGAGGAGTCAGAGCCATGCCATGCCACACGCCATCCTCCTTTTCATTAAAATGTAACAGATATTCTGTACATTGGAAATAGGATCCAATTTGGCCACAAGGAGCATCTTGTCTTGTTAGAGACATGACAGCATCTATAACTTGACTATATAAATAGGCTGTGATGAAGAAGAGGAGGAGGAGATGAAGGTGAAGGTTTTTTTTACAATCAATTATTTTGTCTACAAAGATCAACCTCCCATCCAACTTTTTTTCTAACTCTCGTCAGTTACTTGGCGTGAAAAAAACTTATTGTGTAGTATCTTATAGCTATAGTACGGACTTTACACGTTTTTTTTCCAAAAAAAGTTATAGGCGGAAGTGAGTTGAGGTGGTTTGATTGGAAGGAGAAACTTAATTTGTTAAATATTATTAAAACTTTAATTAAAGGTAAAATTTGTCCTGTCACGTGATTAGAATTATTATGTTCTTAATAGTCAATTAGAAGATGACATGATGTAGTCAAAAAAATAAATTGTATAAAGAGAGAGAAAAAAATAAAAAAATAATCATATCGAATTGGACAAGAATTTCTTCTCTCTATGCTCCTGGCATTAATGGCGTTTGTTGATTTGAAATGAGAAGGCTAGAGAAAAATGTGTTTGCTCCTTGGAATGTGTAAGTAAAGGATTGAAGGAAGGAAGCATCATCGATCTCCATCATCATCTTCTTGTATAAATATCATTCTCATCTCTGTCAAAGCAAACTGACTCAACTTGCCAAGACTCCAACTCTTCTCAAGCTCAAGCTCAAGCAAAAAAAAAGAGAGAAAGTCACAAAGCACGGCTTTCTCTTCACAGTCCAGGGGAAAAAAACCCTAAAGCCACTGACTTGAGGCTGACTCTCCCTCATCTTGAGAAAGGAAACATTGAGAATTTTCTCCCTCTCGTTGACTCACTATCCTGTCAAAATTCTACTCATTTATGTACGTGCATAAATTTTCTTTTGCCAGTCATTTGCATGCAAGAGGAAGAATTTAGGGAGGGGGAGAAAGAGGGAAAAAGGAGGGGGGAGAGGAGAGAGAAAGAATAAAACTCAAGGTAGTAGAATCATTACTTCAAAATTCCATGATTCGTCTGAGCAGCTGCCGTTAGAATAAATGACAAGTCTTGTGATTTCACAGAAAAAGAACGATTAAGCCCTCCCGACGTGATCCAGCCAAGCTTCTTGTTTCCTGAAATTGAGAGCTGGAAAATGTCCCGACAGCTAACTTTATAACATGTACATGTTAGACATATGCACACTATGAGCAATTCTTCTTCTTCTACATCTTCATCTTCTTTTTTTTCTCTTCCTCCTTCCTTTTTTTCTCATGCCATCCATTCAAACAAAAAATTCACAATCTTGCCTTTCACTTTTACCTCTATACCTAATAAATTTTGGATACATGCCTTGCCTTATACTTATATGTACACGTATGGGTACATTTATAAGGGAAATATTTTAATTCTAAAATTTTACTCTCTTATGAGCTTATTATCCATACCACTGTTTGTTTTAAGATTTCCTTGAAAAATAATTATTATTCAAATTGTTCCATTTAATTTCAATTAATTATTACAAGGAAAACCCACATTAGTTTCCTTCTTTACATGATTATTATAATTATTTTAAATTTAAATCCTGTCCAATTTTACTAAATTCATCACAGAGTCATATGAGTCCACTATTTCCCAGAGCCAAGTGAAATTGACGGGGGAAGAGAAAGCACGTGGTTCAACTTAAAAAATAACAATCAAGTTGACTTGACAGACCCATTACACTACCAGGCGCGTTTCTCAGATTTGGTTAAAAATTTCTTTTCCTTTTTCTCAAAGAGACGTCAAAAAAGCGTCATCCCATATTGTGCATAGTCCCACTGTTTTAACATATGGTGTGTGTGTGTGTGGGTGCTAAAAGGGTTTTTCTTCTTTTCATCTGTGGTCGAAAAATGTGTGTGGGATGAGAGAGAGAGAGACAAGGAAAAAAAGAGTTTTGACTGGGGGTACTTGGATGGTGGTGAAAGTACATTTGAGTAAGATATTGGAAATGGGTATAGTCGTATTTTTGGATGACGTAGTATATCTATCATGAGGATAGGAACCAAAGGTTTTTGGTTCAATCTGAGGTTAAACTCAACGTGATATCCTACTCTCAACGTCTACGTCTAAACTACACACACACACACAGTCAGCCCGGCATCAAATCAAATGGAGTAGGATGGGTAGAAAGTTAGAGGAGAGAGAGAGAGAATGATGGCAAGAGGAGAGAGAAAGTCGAGAGAAACCCAAACCGATTTATCAATCAAGAAAGGCGTGAGGAGGAGCGGACAAGGACAACGACGACAGAGATTCTAACTCTCCAACCCCACAAACGAAAAGGCGGGATGATATGCAGATTGCCACAGATTCTTTCCCCCATTTTTACTTTCTTTCTCTTTTCCTTTCTCTCTAGCCAAACAATTTCTCCCTCTTTTTCTTTTCTCTTTACTCTCACTGGTCACAATCTTTGTCTGTTTTTTTCATTGAAATCATATGTATGTACATATTGTGTGAATGCCTTGAATAAATCTATCAAAAATTTTTTTTATATCCAAGATCATTTCTATATTATTCATATTGAATTTTTTTTATAAACTTTCTCTTTCTTGGACAGTTCGTCCTTTTTTGAAAATAAACTGCAGAGCTTTTAATATATGCAATTTCAATTGAAAATGAGGATCCGTTTCCTCAAATGATTAACATGGGAATCATCAAAGAGAGAGAGATGAGAGATATTAAATTAATTAACAATAAAATTAAATTTCAAGTTCAAACCCTCATAAAAGCTCATAGTCTCAAAAGGATTTACAAAAAAAAGAGGTCGTTGAACTTGAGATTAATTGTAAGACAATGAAGAATATATGAGACGTAAAATTTAAATGAATAAAAATAAAAGAAATTAACAAAAGTGCAAATAATTCAACATTTAGAAAATTGTAACTTTTTCATCCCGCCCAACGCCTACTCACTACACTACACTTTCTCCATAGCTTAGAGAGAGAGAGAGAGAGAGAGAGAGAGAGAGAGAAACTAAAAACCTTTTCCCAGTGGACTCATTCATGTGACTCGAAACAGAAAATATAGAGAGGAAGAGTGCATTAAATACGCCATTTATTTGCATGAGATGTATCTCGTCGAGATAATCAAATGAGAGAGAGGGAGAGAGAGAGATGAGGAAACAATGCAGAAATTCTTTTGGATGAAAAAAAAATACTAAAATGAATTTATACAAAGAAAAAAAGTTGTGAATTAACTATCCCATACACACATACATATACATAACAGAGAAAGAAGAGCTGCTAGAGCATTATTATCAGTTGACTGGCTCCCAGTAAAAAAAAGTCATCTTAACAAAAGCACGAGAGAGAGAGAGAGAGAGAAAGTTAAAAAAATGTGAATAAATGCAAAAAGAATAAGCAAGGGTGAAGAGTTTAGAGACAGGAGAAACAAAGGGTAGACATTAATAAAATATATGCAAGTAAAAGTATACCCCAACTACATTATACAAGTTGAAAAAAACAAGACTATGAATTGTAATAGTTACAGATGACAAATGGCAGTTGGTCTCTCTTTCTCTACTGAATATTTAATCCCTTTCTCAAAAAAGTCCATGAGACCCATTGCATCGATGAGACTCTCTTGTTAAAAAAAAGTACAGCATCACAAAAAAAAACTTGTCCCCAAAAAGAAAGTACTAGACAAAAAAAGAACTGAGATAAAACCTTAAAACCTGCTCCAACTTTAGTTTTTACTTTATTGTGTAGGCTCTCCTTTCGGAGAAAGCCATTGAATGAATCATAGTAAAAGTGTGACATTTTTTTTGAAATTATTCTTTTTTTACAAAAAAAAATCTTATTTTAATCAAACTAAAATTTTTCATGTATATATATACGTAGAACAGAAGAATTATAATTTGTATCTGTAGTAGTAGCCATTTGTTAAAATTAAAGACAAAATTAAAATTATTTCTCTAATAATTAAAATATTGTGTAAACGTACCACCTAAAATAAGTAAGTTGACAATATAAATTGTTGAAGAAAGTTTGAGGAATTTAAATGAAAATGAGAACTGAGAAAATGTGCTCGCCATATGAAGAGAAAAGAAAGAAAATGTTAAATTAAAAAAAATGGGCATTAGATGGAGAAAGCCATTAATGGAGACTGGAGTGAATCGTTGTATCATTGAATTAAAGATTGAAAGTGTTTGATAATAAAAAGAAGAAGAAAGAATTTGAAAGGGTTACCTAAATTGTCACCCGAGATGAGCGTGGGTATGATGAAGGAAGAGCATAGAAGTAGATGGAGTAGAGGAAGATTCCACTTGTACATCATTATACTACTTTGACGGTTCATCTTGTTCCTTTTTCTACTTTGTCCTCGTCTTCAACTCCCGATTTTCTCCCCTTCTGCACAATACGCACAAGAAGGAAGAGAGAAGAGTGGGTGAGAGATTAGGTCTGGAAAGGGAGGCCGAGGCAGCCGTCAGAGTCTTGAAGGTTCTCCTTCCAAAAAAGAGGACCGACGGATTGAGAATTTCAAGGAAAGAAAGTCTCTATTTTTTAACTCTTTATATATATAAGTATATATATACACAGTGCACAATGTACACTATTTTTCTCAACTTGATAAAGAGAGAGAGAGAGAGACTCGTTGAGTGTATCTAAGTCACTTGTATGGGTTGTAAGCACTCTGTGCCTTGCGTCTCATATAACAAGAGTTCACAGATGGCAACTCAACGAGAGGAAGGACTGTCACCAAACACAAGTGAAAAAAGGGGCCACTACTCCTTTTTGCTTGCTGGCTTGTGCTACAGATAAATGTGGGGGTAGGTTTTAAAAAAAGGGGGAGGGGGTTCAAATCTGACTTCCGATCAGAGTCCAGAAACCAATTTATATTTCACACGCACTACTCTCAACTCTTTTCTTCCTACTCCCCATTCTTAGAGTCAATAAACAAGTTTTTTTTCTCTTTTTCTTCTCTCCCAAAATTCAAGTTTTTCTCTCTTTTTTTTAAATAGAAAATATATAGAAGAAAAATAAAATCCGCCCAAAATTTGTTTCCTCTCCAACAAGTAATTCTTACTAGCACACTTTTTCACTATTTTTTTTCAATGGGAGAACATCAAGGGGGGTACACACATTTGGAGGTGGAGATGTATACACTTGTCAAATTGATTCATGGATTAGAGAGGGAACAAGAAAAAATATGTGAAAGAATATAATAATAAAAACGGAAATGTTGAACCACATACAGATTACTTAATGTCATCACACTCCTGTTCAATAGCCTAAATATCAAAAAAGAAAGTAAGACAATCTTTCTCTCTCTCTCTCTAGCTTTGTATTAATGATGAACACCTTGACATTGACATGTAATATAGAAAGAGAGAGAAAAGGGAATTGAGTGGAAAAAAACTTTGTTCACTATTTGTGGTCTCTCTCTCTCTTTTTATACCTTTTAAACACACTGTCACTGTCACGATTATTTCCGTAGTTTGTTCACCACAATGAGACTCTGGTTTTTGTACACACACACACACACTTTCTGTCTGTGTCCTACTCTAAAATAGTGGGTTTGTGTGGTGACAACTTTATTTTCCTTTTCTCAATGAGGGTTGAGGGAGGTTGGTGATGAAGGTTTTTTTTTAGTTTTCTTTAAATTATTCGAGCTCTAAAATTAACTGCCAAAAGTCTTTTACACTTTCTTGCTGGATTTGTACTACGAGTTGTGTAGTCAAGTCTGAGATTGACGAATGATTTTGCCATTTTTAGAGAGAGAGAGATTGCAAAAAAATTATTTGGCGGTTTTTTCTTCTTTTATTTGCGAATATTTTAAATTAAAGACACTGACACGATCATTAAGAAAAGTTGAAAAATTTAATTATTAGTTTTATTTCAAGTTTTTCAATTTAAACTTCATGAAATAAAATAAATGATTGACGTATCTGTAGATTTATCATAGAGTCAGGAAATATTTTTGCAATAAATTTAAAAATTGCATTACAAGTTTAGTGATGTTTTTTATCCCGCACAAAATTTTGTGAATTAATTGTTCATTTAGAATGTAGAAATTTGCAATTGAACTCCATTTCTTTCACAACTTCCACTCTCGGCAGTGTGGGAAACAGATGGGGAAATGGGGTAACTTTAGCTTTAGTTTTTTTTGTGACTTGCATAAACTAAGGACTAGGGGCCATGTGAAGATGAAGAGAGAGAAGGGGATTTTGTGAAGAGAGAAAAAAAAATTAGCCAAAGGATCAATTTTAGGTTTCCATTTTGATAGTGAGGAAGGAGGGAGGAAGAGAAAGTGATTTGAGCATAAATAGTTTTGTAATAGTTGAAACTTTTCACCAAAGTTTATCCAGCAAAAAGGATATCCAATGACTTTTGGATTTCCCAGACAGAGACGGTTGAAATTTTCTGTAGTACTCGTACTATTACCACAAGAAGAAGAGAGGAAAAAAAATCACCTCTTGCCTCTACGTTTTTTTCTTTTGACGTAAAACTGGAGATTGTAGATGAAGAAGACTAACTGAAGCACGAACGAGTCTGAGGATCACGATCAAGGAGAAGAAGAAGAAGAGAAGATGCTTACGGACCGGCGAACAGTAAAAGACTGACATGAGTACATCCCAGAGAAGGACCCGTAGCTCTATTTTTCAACCCACAAAAACCAAACTCACGCAACCACTTCCATCAACATGGGGCTCTCTCTCTAATACTTTACCATTTAGAACCATTCCCTCTCTCTCTCTGTACTAGTCGACACACACATGGAACAACAATTCGAAATCCTAATTTTCAACACTTTAATTAGTTGCATCAAACTATTTAGGAGCAACCTTGAGGCTACAAACAGTAGACTTTACACATGTACCAAACTCGGGCAGTTGATTTGAACTCTCTCTCTCTTTCTCTTTTTTGTATGGAACAATTCCACCTTGGCCACAGCTTCTAAATTAGGAAATTTTGTTCCAGAGTTTTTGGAACAGTCTTGTTTAAATTTTGTTGAGAGTTTAACTTTGTCAACTATATTTTCTACTTTTGTTCTTCACAATAACATTCTATGGTATGACATGTGTTCGGTTAACCCTCGAGGGATTGAGATGGGCAACTCTCTTACTAGTTGTGAATATAATTTTGTACGGATGGATATTAGATATAAAGTGTTATAATTTATGTGGTGTCGTAGTTTTTCAAAAAATTAATTTTTTTTGACAAATTACTATCGGTATGTAGTATGTAGTATTCTACAGTCAGTCTCGTATACAATTTTGTATTTATTATAAATTTAATTATTTTATTATGAAAGCTTTTTAATTCAATATATTCATTTCAAGCTATTTACAGCTAGAAAAGTTTTGCTTTATTTATGTAAATTGTTTTGATGATTTTATTTACTGATAATAACAAATATACAAATAACATGTTTGGTGTAGAGGAGTGAGAGCTTGAGGGAGTGTGAAATATTTTACATTTATTTCAACCTTCTAATTTAATTTTTAGACCATGTCAGGTAGGCATATGGTCAAAATAGTTTGTTATAGACATGGGGTTTCTTGCTTTTTATAAAATTGTCATGTGGGCGAGCATCACATGAATTTTAGCTGTTTGGGTTCTATGAACGAATAGTTGGTTGTCATTGATTTTTTGAATTTTATTAGAATCTTATAGCACAGTGCAATAAAGGGATTGTAATTATTTTAAAAATCAAAAAAATTCAAAACTTTTGCTTGAAAAATGAAACATTTTTATTGGAGTTTCTATCATAAATTCCAATCAATGACTCTCTCTCTCTCTCTCTCTCTCTTTTATTTGACATTCTCATGACATTTCATTTTATTTTCAAACCCAATAATATATAACACACCTGGTTTATATAACTGAAAATAAATTATTACTGACGCGAATTCATTTAAGCCCCCCCCCCCTAAATCCTCTTATAAAACCTGCGATTCTCATTTAAAAAAATTAAAAAAAATTTGTGTAACAATTACCTGAATTTTAACTAAATTTTTACACAAATTTTTAATTTTAAATGAGTTTTAAATGAGAATCGTAGGTTTTATAAGAGGATTTAGGGGGGGGGGGCTTACATGAATTTCGATCCGTATTGTTATCAGTTTTTTTAACTATTAAATTCCCAAGTTATAAAATCTGGAGCTATAAATTGTGGTGAATTGTTCCATTTTTATCCATTCCTCAGTCGTTCTATTTACATTGTGGAACATCATTTTCTACCATTTAAAATCATTTTTTTAAAGGTCAGCTTCACAATTTTGACAAAATTCAAAATGGTTTTTATTACAAGGTGTGTAAAATAATTTGTATTCAAAATTCTCTTTGTTTATTTAATAGTTGTCAAAAAATTGATCTAAAATTGTTGTCAACCACACAATACAAAAAATGTATAAAAGTAAAGAAGGAGCTGTTGGAAAAGGTATGCCGGCTGCATTGAAGGGTGAAGTTTCGGGAAGTATTTCAGGAGATTATAAGGGAAAGCCATCAAATGCCATCCCAGACTTCTCTACAAATCCACAAGAACCAAAATCCGTCAAGGACTACACTGTGGATTACATGCAAGGTCAACGTAAAAAGAATAAGTAAAATAATTAAAGGCCAACGTCAATGACATCATCACTTCTTGATTGTCACAAAAGAATTAAATAAATAAAATGAGTTTTCTCTCAAATCCATTTTTTGATTATTTTCTTTTCATGTGTTTTTGTCAATCCAGTCAAATTCTGGCTGGGGGTGAAAGGCGGTAAAAAAACATTTACTGTGTCCAATTATTTTCATTCAAATATCAAAGTACATTTTAGTCCACCCAGCCTCCCCTTTTTCAACTTGACCCTGAAGATAGTATGCCATATATGGACACTCTTTTTGACCAAGAGTCCTGGTTGTGAATTAAAAGTAATTTTTTTTGAAATTTACAAGAAAAAATACTGGGATTGTTGATGAATTCCATGAAAAGGCTTTTAAGATGTTCCTTGTTCACTATAAGAGTTAAATAATAAAAATAAATAAATAAGTTTAAATAATTAAATGATTTAAATGTAATGATTAAATCTACAAAAATATTTCTAGGTTTATATAAAACAACTGCGGTTGCGGATTATTTTTCCCCATGAGAAATGAAAATGAAAGTGAGGAGAAAGTTTCATTTTCCACAAAATTCTTGGAATTCAATACCAAAAATGTGACCTTCACTGGTAAGAACATTGGTGAGGTCGAGTTTTGTGAAATTAATGTTGAAAATTTGAGACTCGACTTGTTCATGTATCACCAAAACCATGTTTCATTATGTAATTAGAGAAAATGAAATTTGTAATATGTCTGTACTTGTTTGCCATGGACTAATTCGGATGGAGAAAATGGAGTGAAATTCCGAGAAAAAGAATGGGCATCAAGTATTAAATTACCAATGGCTCGTGGGATTCTTCTACATCTCATGAGATTTTTTACTATGCTGCGTGTGTACCCCCACTATGACCAATGACATGAACGTTATTCATATTAGTCACGTCAGCTTCCAGTAACATGTCTGGGAGCAATGCACCATCCACATTTCATGGTCTTCCATGTCTTGTTGTTACATCTCTAACCCACCAAAAAATTCAATTGTTCAGCCTCACCCACCACAAAAATCATGTTGCAATTCCTGTCAAACATGTAAATTACATATTGTTACTTTTTCTATCCACTACACTAATTACTTTGAGAACAATGTTAATCATTCAAACTATTTCCATCCCCGACTCAGTGACATTACTACGAGTATCCATGGATTATGTTTTTAATGGCTGAGCTAATGCTCCTATTCCCAGGTACATTCCACGTCCGGTAGCTTCAATTGAAGTACAAAGAGAGAGAGAGAGAGGGGGGGAATTGAGAATATTTGGAGCTAATTAATGCAAAATGTTACATTATACAGAGATAATGCAATGTACTCACCCCAAAGATAAGACATGTCACTTCAATCCTTTTTGTGTCCCCAATTTGTCCCGTTTTATTTTAGACACTCAAACTAAAACGAAAGTCAAGCCAGTATGTACAGGATAAAGTAAACTTGATTTTAATTGTCTTTTTTTTGGTTTTATGAGGACAAGAGTAATTTTACGGTGAAAATATCAATAAACTTGAGTTTCTTTTACCCGTACTATTAAACTATGTAGTAAATTTCTAAATTTAAAAGTTCAAATAGATAAAACATTAACCTCAGTTCAATTTTATGACGGTGAGTACAGAGATTTTACAAGAATAAAAATGGTCTAAGGAATGCAAATATTAAGGGACTGTGACAATTTACTATGCTTTTCTTACAGAAAATTACCCATTGATGAGCTATTACAGATTTAAATTACGTAAATTCATGTCAAGTTGGTTTGAAATAAAATTAAACTCATCACTTAAAATTTTATTCTTTATTTACCACCTTTATAAAAATTCTCCAGTTCTCCTTCGTGGCATTTAAGTTAAGCCAGACTGTGTGATTCAAATGGAAGTCAACTTGAGAACTTTTTTAATGAGGTTGTTGACATTAATTTTAATTTCTATTTCATTATGGCCCGAAATTTCTTTACTCTAGACTATTAGCTCAAGACAAAAAAGTTTTTTCGGTTCTAAAAGAATTTATCGGTGTTCCACCGGTTAGTTTCGGATTTTCAGGTAAAAACAGAACCGACCTCTCGTGGCAGAAATTGATGATCTCTTCGACGACTTTCTCTCTCGTCTTTGTCTCTTTTTTGACAACAAAAATTACGCTCAATTAAATTGTTGATGATTTTGTGACAGGATATGATAAAATTGACATTTATATAAACTCTTGAATAAATCAAAGTATTAAGTAATTAAATTATTTTTTTCTTTTAAAGTACAATGGAAAAATAAAAAATATTTTTCAATCCCTACTCACACTACCTGACAATCATTCCAAATAATTTTTAAAATTTCAATCAGCACGTCAATCAATCAACTTGCCTGTCCGTCAACTTAAAACAATTTGAAACAAACACCTGCCAATTAATTTAAGAGTTGAGAGAGTGTTGTCGTCATATCTCATTAATTTATTCATTATATAACATGAAGAATTTAATTAAATTTACTACAAAGAAACCAGATTAGAGGAGAAAAAATTAAACTGTCATTGAGACTCGTGGTCACCCCATGAATGATAAATCAAGTTAAAGCCGGAATTTGTCTAAATAATGTTATCACCTATCAAGATTATTTATTTACTGGCATTCAGACCAGTCCAAGGGCACACGATTAAATGTCATCGTCATCACTATTGTTCTATGATAGAACTTTTATCCTATAAGAAAGTAAAAGTGTTTACATTATTGAAAATGAAAACGGCATACAATTTATAAATTTTAAGTAATTAGCGGCTCTGTACATACAAGACTAAAAGACCTTGTGCGATTACATTTACATGACATTGCTGAATTGTTTAACACGTTCATCCTTAGTCAGAATTACAATACTGCGTAAGACTGGACTAAGATAATTAGTAATTTCCCTTTTAGTTAATTAGACAAGTGTTCTGGAAAAGTAATCAGTAGTTCTTTGAAATTCATGTACGCCCATTATGAAAGTAAGATTAAGAGATTTCCAAAAAAAAGATTATTTTTTTAGAAAAATACTTTTAAAAATGTTATGACATGGAATCAATTTCTTTGTACTTGTTCTGAAATTTTTAAAATTCAAAGTAAAATATTTGGCTTTATTTATCTCAGAAAATATCTTGTATCACTGTTGCATGTAATAATTATTTGTGTGAAGTCTTTATAAGTACTTAGTAGTCTTACTTTTCAATAATAATAACATAATTTAATGACTTAATAGGTAATAATAATTTGTCTTTAATCTTCTTCACTTTTACGATTCGACGTTGTATTAGCATCTGCACCAAAATATCTTTGAATTTCATCAAGTGATTTCCCTTTGGTCTCAGGCACAAATATAAAAACAAAAACTGTCCCCACTAAAAAAAAATTACAAAAATAATCGTTAATTAAATGTAAATCAAATTTAATACATTCCTATTGTAATACATTTAATATTATTTATTTACCTGCGCAAACTATCGCAAATAACCAATACGTCCAATCCGCTCCTAATGCATCCTGGACATCATTGAAAAATTTGGTGACAAGGAAAGCTAGTGTCCAATTAAAAGCTGTGCAAATTGAAGCAGCCAAGCCCTTTACATGGGGTGGAAGGAGCTCACCCATGATTAACCCTATTTAAATATTATTTAGTTACAAAACTTGAATTCAATCCATAGGCATACATAGACAATTTTAATTAATTTCAAATTACATGGAATTGGTCCATATCCCAATGAGAATGCTACAATGAAGGCCATCAAACTGACGAGAGGTAGCCAGCCAATAGTATCTGCTACTTCTTGATGATCTGGATTTTCACATGCATCTTTTTTGAAGTAAAAGAAAATTCCTAGGCAAACCTATAATAGTCATATTTTTAATTAATTAAAGTGCCTGGTACAATGCATAAAAACATGATAAAATTTGTTCAAAGTTCTCACCAAGAAAATACACATGACAGTATCTGAGATCAAAAGAAGAATCTTTCTTCCAAGACGATCCATCAAGAAACTTGACACGACGGTAGCGACGACTTGAATGACTCCAACAATAATGGCTGAAATTCCAGGTTCAATATCACTTCCAGCACTCTTGAATATAGTCGTTGTGTAGAAAATGACGGCGTTTACACCAGACAATTGCTAAACATATAATTTATTTATGTTACAAATATGAACAGGATAGATAAAATATATCTGTAAGCTAATTTTGTAAAAAAAAAAATTAATAATAATAAGCAGACGAACCTGAAACAACATGAGTGCCATACAAATTAATGTAGGCTTCAAAATTGGGGGTGCCAAAAGGTCCTTAAAGCTAGCAGACAATAACTTGCCGTCATCCACACTTTTTTGAACCTATTAAAATAATAAATAAAGATTTTTTTAAAATACATTCCCTTCAATATTGATACTTGTCAACAAAATTAAATAATTAAGTACCTCTGCTAATTCATCTTCAACATCTTGGCTAGAAGAGGCTCCTCGAAGCCATCTGAGGGCTTCACTGGCTTCAGTATGTCGTCCTTTACTGATGAGCCATCTATAAAACAAAAAATACAAATCTTTCAATATCCTGAAAATGGCAAATTCACAAAAAGTCACATCTTTCTCAGTTTATAAACTCACCTTGGGCTCTCGGGTGGGAAAATCATGACAACGAGGAAAATCAAAGGAGAGAATCCGCAAATTAAAGACATCCATTCCCATGGAACTTCATATAAAACGTATGAAAATAAAATTCCGATTGTGACCATCAACTGAAATCCAGCACCTGAAAGTTACAAAGAAGTTGTCATTTGTTGTACGGGACACTGGACACTGGACACTATTTTCTTTTTCAATTTCAATAGACGTACCTAACATGCCACGAACGCTGTCTTCTGCCGTTTCTCCGATGTACTGCAAATAATAACAAAAATAAATTCAGCATAAATATTTTAAAGCATATTATTCTTAGCATCTTTTCAAAGGAATGGCTAACTGTCCCCAAATTAATAACGTAGTCACTTACCACTGGAGCTGCCAAACTGAACGCACCTCCGCAAAAACCGGTAATAAATCGCCCCACCAACATCATAGCAACCCCCTTTGAGTAGGTAATTAGTAGCCAACCAAGGACAAAAGGAGCTGACAAAACTAACATTGTTGTTTTGCGACCAAACTTTTCTACACAAAATCCTGCACAAAGACCGGAAATCAATCCACCCAAAGGAACCATGGCACCAATCCACTGTTTACACATAGGGGAAAAAAGAAACAGGAACAAAATGTAGTTAGTATTCAATATTTATACATGAATTAATATAAAAGATCTCAAATAACTTTTCCACCTCCTTGGATAAAAGTCTATAAAATTACAATATTTTTATCTTCAATGAGGTGTAAAAGTTATTTGAAACCCATTATGAACTTTAAACAATTTTTTAGTTAACTAAAATACGCTACTACTTACACCTGCATCAGATCCACTTGACCAACCACATGAGTCCTTCTCACCACATTCATCGGTGACATTCTTTATGGAAGATATTGTTGTAGCTTCAGCATTAACTGATTTACAATTTCCAAAATTTTTGTCGTCGTCTAGGAAGGGGAATGCAGAACTAGTCCATCCTAATGCTGTTCCCAATCTGTAAATGACAACAAGTAAATAAGATTTTCAAATTAAAACAATTTAACTCTCTTGTATTGAATTTTCAAAAACAAAACTTACCCAAAAGCTCCTATACATGCAGCAAGGGCTGCAATAATTTGAGGTCCCTTTTTGCCGGGTTTTCTTTGAGACTCCATGCTATATATTCTCTGACTATTTTAGAATTCTTAAAGAACTGGAAGGAATACTAAATATCTATAAAACTTGGTCCTCAATTGTACATTCAAAGACAGCAGGCGTTAAACATCAGCGTCACCTAATAAAAAATCAAAAGAATTAAATACATTAGCAACTCTCTTTAAAATTTATACATAGTCAAGAAGATTAAAATACTGCCAAAATTGATACACTGCCATTTTAGCAACTAATTTTGATTGTATTTTAATGTGACAAATTAAATTTGTTACGTAGAAATATTTAATCTGACATTATAAAAATTCCAAATCCTAATTCCTCATTCCTCATTGTATTAATGTTCTCTATAATAAAAGAAGAGAGAAATGACACATGCAAAAAAAGTACGCGTCCACTATATGTACAATAAGTATAATTAAATTCACAGTATACTTAATAGACTTTCATTTTCTACAGTGGACAATATTATAAAATCAAATGAATCAGCAAAATAAGATAAAAAATTGTGAGAAATTTTGTATAAATCCTCTACAAAATATTTCACAACAAATTGATAGATGATTGTCGATATATTTTTTATTAAAACAAGGCTTCCTTCATTGTGTATGACATTGACAAGTCCACAATAGAAAAATTCAAATCAAATCCTATTTAGATACTTACACCAACAATAGTTGGTATTCACTCTGTACAGAAAAAGGATTCCACTGAATTTAGAACACTAAATTAATAAAAATACAAAATTGTTGAATCTGTCTAACCTCTCTAGTTCGTAGTCTAGCTCCTGACCAATCACGTTGGACGAAGGAAATGTAGCAACAAATGAAAATGAAAGCTTTGTCCACACACTAATGGTTTAAATACTAATTAAAATTGTAGATATCTCAAAGCTAAATGGAGATGTGATGACAGCACCTGTATAAATTATTGAGAGTAGACTAGTCTCACAGTTTGAATGAATTCCTTTTGCGTATTTGTTGCAGAATGAAAGAAAAATATCAAAAGTGTTTAAGTAATATTTAAAGTCTTTGTCTAATTAGGTTTATGTGTATTTCCCATTGTTAGGTATTCAAATTCATGTGAAGAGGTTCGTACGCATTTAATGTTTATATTTTCAAAGATAATTCTAGTTTAACTTGCCTTGTGCTTGACCCTTCTGAGAATTCAATTATGTATGAATATTATACCATACATGATAAAAGTGTTTAAAAGCAAGATTTTGGCGGAATTCTAAAAGTAACTCACTACCTACTTGGTAATACTAGACTTAATTTCAATATTTCATGACAGTCAACTTGATGAGGATTTTCTACTTCGAATTACTACTGTGCTAATTAGTATCGTCTAAAATTATCATTACTACAATCATACTATAAACAACCGGCTCCTATCATAAATGCATTTTTCTCTCTTTTCCTATTTCTCACTAGTATATCAATTATTTTTAATTTATTTCAAGAATGAATGAAATGTCTCGGCGCCAGCTGATCTCACGACGAACGACGTCAACGTACTCTAAAAATTGCTCAACAATAACACAATTTTTATAATTACGTCAAAAAAAACTATAAAAAAGAAAGAAAAATAAATCCAATACCCTTTCTAGGAATTACTCTCAACTTGAGAGTTATTGTGACCACTGGGAAAAAACTACATGTCAGAAAAATAATCGCCTGATAACTTTCGGCAATTTATGTCAAACTTGGACATCATCTAATCTATTCTTTTCGTCCTTCATGTACATTTTAATTCAAATAAATACAATGCATTTTAGAGTCAATATCACATCATCACTCCCAAGTAATATAGATTATGACAACGACTTTGATTCAATTATTTTATTTTAGGTCATTATTTATATAACCACAAATAAAATTCCTAATCACACAATTTATAATAGGAATTCTTCCTTTATCTGACATGTCTATAATTTCAGTAGTGATCTAATTAAAAAAAAAAAATTTTTCAAAGTAAAACCAACTATCATAGGATTTATTTTGTTTTACATAATGTAATTTTTTCTATTTTGTGTTATTTTTTAAATAAAATCTTTTTAATACATTAGAATCTTCCGGTCAATTAATTTATATTTAAATAAAGGTTGACTATAAACTATTTGTTAGTTACTGTGAAAAATGGAAACTTACCACAATGGAATTGTTGGTGGCTATTATGTCCTTTGTTGTCTGTCCTGCTCCACGGCAGCATGAAAACTGGTCAACCAACAATGATGAGCTACCGACTTGTCCAGTAGATTCAGACCAAAATTACTCACACTTGACTAGAAAAAGTCCGCTATCGCAAAACTTGTTTCATGATAATGACATTGGCCAATAATCACGAGAAATGGCAGATTTAGTTATATCCTCTCTTCATACTATGTCATATTCTAGTAATGTTGAGGACTTGATTATTTAAATAGACTTTGATTTATCTCTCTCTCTTCTCTCTTGTACACACTTTGCAACTCTTGCTATTAATGTCCATATAGCTCTATTTCTGCACTATATTTTTTTTTTGATAATCAAAATTGCACTGGATCGTAGACATTCAATTGATACATAATAAAATTATATCTTCTGGATGGCACATTGAGTATCTGTATAAATATGTAAATGAAATTCAAATTTATATGTATTTGAAAAATCAATTCACTTGAATTACTTTTGAATCAATATTGTGACAGTCTGTTAGGTAATGGTCAGTGTTTGACGATTGTAAAAAAAAACATTTAAGGCACTAAATCACATAAAAACTGTTTTTTGTAATAAAAAATATAGTATATATTAAGAGTTTATACTGATAATGATTTTGTTACAAGTCAGAGTTCGTTCATATTAAAAAAAATCAATAACTTGGTGATGACGCCCCCAAATTGTAAATGACAATTTACAACAAACTTTTTTACCTTCCCTTTCACATTTATGTCCCCTAATTCTCCTATCTTCCTCTCTCTCACTTGATTACCACATTCAGCAGACAAAAGAATAATTGAAATAAACTAAGAGCATACAAAAACTTTTAAAGGTGTTCTCTCTCAAGTACGTGGATACATAAATGTTAAGTCATATTTCATCAAATGATGACAACGACCAACTTAATCATCATAGTGGAAATAGATATATTGAAAGCAGACTTAATAGTTGTATAGTCTTGATTGATGTACTATTATTATTTAGTTGAATGCCTTCCACCTTCTGTCATCTTCCTTTGAGCAACCCACAAATTTTTTATTCTCTTGATTTGTGTGAATACACTCTTAAATCATCATCCCCTCAGATTTTTCCCCGTCGTGTAATCTTCCTTAGTTTTTTGTGTCTGTAAAGTCAAACATATAATAAACATAATCAATTAAAAAGTACTTACAAAACGTGGCAAGCATATCTTGGAATGCTCTTAATATTACATACATGTCATACATACATAATAATTATTATAGGTAGTTTTTTACAAGCAGTCTCAAAGGAGCCTCGAAGGAAAATTTGAAACGCACATTGTGACATGTTCTACTCTTTCAAAAAAAAACAAGTCATTTGTATTCAAAAACTGTGTATCGAGGTGACACGATGTTTTAATGTCATTAATGTGTATATTACCTTTAGCATAAGTTTTAAGAAAAATCAATAAATAAAAGAACATACGGAGATGGAGGTGTGTACCATCTTCTATTTGTAAATACCAAAATAGCGGCGTCAGTTTCAGTCATAATCACAAATTTTCTGATTCATAATTTAACTCTTATCACTTTCAAGTTCACACAACACGCCATTTGATGATTTTGTATGTGTTGACTTACACTAGTTGATATGACACGTACATGTGTAATATTATAAACTCTTCTAAACAATAAACTGTTCTTGACAGAATAAACTACGCACTGTTATTGTTTGATATTTAATTTATTCAAAAATATTAGAAAAATATTTTATACTTTTTGTCTAATCTTGAATCTAAGAAGTACAGTCGAATTAAAGCCCACAATTTGGAATTTGCAATGTAAAACTAATTACTACGTCGACTACTAACTGTATAAGGTAATGACATTGAGTGCTAACCACAATTAAAGCCAAATTAAAGGGAATTTTACATGATCAAATCCCAATAATTTTCCGCTGTTCAAATCTTCCACTAAAAAACAAGACGCTCTACTCTCGCCGGCGTCTTTGTCTTTACATACATTTGTACACTAATGAGCTTAACATGCCGAAAAATTTGTTAAACATGGGTTACGTGGTCTACCATTAAAAATATTTTGGTGCATTTTGGAGCCCCTCAAATTATCTAATGTACTTATTGTTCTAATGAGAGTGAGCCAAAACGATTAGGGTACTCTATATCTAAGAGACTGGTAAATAAACCAATTTAAACATCGTTACAATCCTTTTGTTGGGGGTGACTTAAAACTAGACATCCGGTTTACTAATTCGCAACCACATTACATTAATTACTACATTACGTTTTCTTCCTAATCAAAGAAACATGGACAAGTTCCAACAAACTTTTACGGATTTTCATGGTTTATCAGGACTGGAACTGGGAATTCTTTTTTCATAAAAAAAACATTAGTTCTAATGTTTTTTTTAAGTATATTGATAACTTTATCAATTCCATTGTAACCTCCATGTATATAACTAGTAAATCATAAGCTATGATTCATAAAAATAGCCTATTGGTAACCTCTCATAACTGCCTGTAGAACAGTTTCTTCTTGAATAAATTATAAGTCACCGAATGATTACCATGTTCCTGTGAATGTAAATAGCTGACATTGTCAGTCTGACAACTCTAATTAATTTCCCCGTGGTATTTATAGGTATGTATACTGCAATTTTCACATAAATGTTATCCTGTCATCAACACAGACACAATTATTTACCAAAATGTCCACCCAGAATGTCCACAAAATGTCCAGTCAGAAAATTTTTAAACTTCATAAAAAATATATTTTGACAAGTCATTCACAATTTAGACGTCTACAAGTTTTGCCAAATTTATATTTATTTGTTGAACGAGAATTGGAATACTTGCTCACCAGCTTGTACAGAATGAAACAAGGCCGTTCACAGACCGCCGTCTCACCTTTTTAATTGACAACTACAATATATAATAACCTAAAGCAACGTTAGTTCTAGATTTAAATGGTGAAACTATACTAGTTATATCATAAGTTCGTTCTTTAGCAACTCAAATGCATCCAAGGCTTCCATACACGTCAAAGGAAACTGACTTACGAAAGTATCAGGTATGCTTACCGGTGTCACAAGTCTGTCATTAAATTTCTAGCAATTTAAATATATATTTAGAAACAGTTTTTATTCTGATTTATTTAGTCACAACTAAACAGCCCAAGGAGAGAGACTTGAATTGGTGTGGAGTGGTCAAGTATACAAAAATTGACATGAAGTTGAGCATTTCAAAGAATTAACAGAATAACAATGAAAATTATTTTATCTAGTTTGATATTATTACTCTACCCAGAAATGTGCAAGTCTAATTCTCCGAATGTGTACAGATCAAAAACTGTGGATGCCTTAAATATTGGTGATTTCCTCCTCAATTTCGATTTGGTCCAATCCGACGAGTCATGTCCACTAAAAATTGTAGAATTTAAAAAAATCTCTTCAAAAATAAGTGAAGCTCAAAAATCAATATTTTATAGTTGGATTCCTCTCAAAAAACAAAAAATAACTAATGATTCATCCACAACTCCATCAAAACACAAAGCAACAAAATATTTAAATCAATGTGAAACAATAGCAATATTTTTTGGAGGAACAACCACTGAAATTCAAAAGACAATACAAACAAGTTTAACAATTGGTCGACCAGCAAAAGATTATTTTATTTTTATTGGACAAAATGAAAAATCATTTCAAATTTTATATTCTCTCCTTCCCCAAAGAATCTTACGCTTCACTTTATTTGTCCAATGGCGAGCACAATGTAATCTCAAAAAAATTGTTTCCAACAAAAGAAGCCCAGTTCATAAAAATTCCGAAAATCTCAAGTGTGAATTTGAGACTATGATGTTAAAAACAAAAATTCCACAGTTAAGACAAAAAGGAATTAATTTAAATGGAGTTCAACTAGAAATGACGGCTGTTCATATACCCCCTCTAATTATGATTAATAAAAAAACTCATAGACCTTTTGCAGGAATGATGTACAAATTGTACACAAGTGCAGGCAAACATTTCAATATAACTTTTAATATTTTGGGTGGTCTTGAAGGCACCGGTAGAATGTTACCCAATAAAACGTGGGTCGGAATGGTCGGTGATTTAATCCATCGTCGTTGTGACCTGGCAGCCGCAATAAGAGTGACTCCTCATCGCTATGGGTTGATTGATATGGCTGAATTCTTGCGGCAGGATCCGCCAATATTTATTACAGGTATTTTATTATTAAATTTTGAAATTTCTAATTTATTTAATAACTTTTATTTAATTGTAGCCCTACCAAAAGGAAATATTCCATTAGCAGCCATTATTCATCCCTTCACCGAACTAGTTTGGTTTTTAATTGGCTTATCATTTATTGCAATCCTCCCCGCAATATTTGTTGCAATCGTGACCACCCGTTTCATGGAACAAATGACCCTCTTACAGTCAAAAACAGTATTGAGACGAGACAACGAAGCACCCCCCGTGAATATGGGACGTGTGAGTCAACATTTATATGACTCAGTCATGATTCCACTTAGTTTGTCACTAGATCAAGGAATAAAAATTCCAAATGGCACACGTTTTCTCTCTGGTCTCTGGATGGTATTTGTCATAGTTTTAGGGACTGGCTACAAAGATAAACTTTTTGCTTTTCTCACTTTTCCAGAACCAGAAATAATTCCCACAAATATTCTCCAGCTTCATGAGAGAAAAGACTACACAATAATATTTCATTATTGGAAATCCGCTCTCTTTAATCTTTTCAACACATCTGATCATCAAGTTCACAAAGATTTAGTCAAAAGATTTATCCTTGAGCCAAATGTCGTTCAATGTATTCTTCTTGCTGTGTTTGAACCCAAGACAGTTTGCATTGCCTTCAAGTCTCTGGCTTCTCTTACATTGGCAAGTAATACGACATTAATATCAGAATTTAATGCTGCTGTCTTCAGTGACAACATTCTTCTAATGGATCCAATGTACATTGGCATAGGAGTACAAAAGGATTCAATTTATACTGAAGAAATGAGTACAATTTCATCCATGTTCAGGGATACGGGTTTCCTAAGGATTTGGGAGTTGGAAGCTTTTCGTCATTTTAAAATTCAAGGGAAACGTTGGCTGGAGTCACAAAGGGAAAGTAAAATTGTGAAACAACTTTCACTCATGATTTACAATTTTTTTACTCCTGTCAAACCTCTTGAGATGAGTAATTTTTACATTGCTTTTGGTATCCTGGCCATTTTATCCTTTGTTACTATTTTCCCATTTCTCTATGAATTTAAACAGACTGACATTTTCAAGAAAGGCAAGGGAAAAATTAAAGAATTTTTTAAACCCAGGAGTCAGACACCCAACAGTCTCATAGATCCGGATTATGATTATGCTAAGGAGAAGAAAGAGACAAAGAGAAGAAAAACTCCCAAAGTTTTCATTGATGATGGCTTGAAGAATCATGGGGAGATTAATCAAGTGTCAACAAGACGGAGACAAAAAATACCAAAAGTTCTTAGAAATGACCATAGACTCTCAAAAGAGAAAGTGAAAGACCGATTACATATTGGCAAGAGAAAGGTGCCAAAAGTATTTATGAATGATAATTATGGAGAAAAGAAAGGAAGACAAGATACGAGTGATGACATTGATGCCATTTATTCAGCTCCATTGGCTGGCTTTGCACCCAGAGCTGAATATGGAGGAGCTGCTATACTGAGTAGACGATTAATGCCAGGATATACGGATCAATCTGGTCAAGTCCATTCTATGATTGACTTATTTTAATGTCATTTTGACGGAAAACATTTTACAGAAAAATACTGGAATAATTTTTAAAACGTCACTATTGTCCTTGAGAGACAAATGAAATGACTGACTTTTATTTTAAGTAAATTTTTCTAACAAGTGTTTTTAATGAATTAGAAATATTAAGGACAAATTAAAAAGGCTTGTATTCTAATATGATAAGTTATATATTTACAATAAAATCAAATGTATAGTGTAAATGTACCTTAATTATAAATTGAGTGTCGTGTCCAACAGGAAATCAAGTGTCCAAATGTGCAAGTGGCAGTGTACAGGGTGGGGATTAAAACAAGGTGACATTTCCTATCCAATATATCAACAAAAAAATTTATAGAATAATTGAATAATTTAAAGTTATGTGAGACCGACTCAACAATATTTGCATGATAACAGTATGAGTGATCAAAATGAAAATAAACTTTCACCGAGTTGTAGGTTTTTACAATGACAAGTAAAAATAAGACAAGCTTAAGGATACCGAGAAAGTAACGCCACTACATAATTAATAATTTGAATGTTAATAAATGATAATGAAATAGGCCAAAGCCGTCAATGTCTGATAAATGGATCGTGTCCATAATAAAGAAGGCAAGAAGAAATAAATATTTCATGTGCATACTAGTGAGAGCTTCCTTTTCTCTAATTTTCTATAATAATTTCTTTGTTTTTGTCCCTTTTGTTGTTGTTTGAATGATTCTTTGCAAATTAAGCTGTCACCAGTCACCAGATATTTCTCAATGTTTTCATGAAAATTAAATGCACTGTCTTCTATCTGTTCTTCCATTTCTTTAAGGAAAATTATTTTAATTCAACAAAAAAACGTTTGACTCCAAATAACACTTTATTATTAATACCGCCCTCCTTCTCATGAGAGATGACATTACAAATTAAATATTTCCTTCAAAATATATTTCTTATTGTAATCACTGAATGGAAAATTTGTATATGTGTCAAAATAATTATTACAAAATGATAACGGCCTATTACGTTAAAAAATATTACCTAATTTATTGTACAATGTTAAATTCCATCATGACAATAATAAAAAAAAGAAAAATTTCATTTAAATAAATAACGTGTTAAACACAAATAACTGTACATTGAAAATATAAATAAATTATTGGAATAAATTAATTCATGTCTTTATCCTCATCCTCTAAAATAAATTCCTTTCCTTCGATTTCCATGTTGCCCTAATGGAGTTCCAGCTCTACGTTTGGGGTGAAATCTGTGATGAGGATTTCTCTTGTCATAATTATGGGGTCGATCATAGTCAGTATTTCTTTTATAAAAATGAGAAGGAGACCAACCCCATCCCAAAGGAATTGATCTTGTCTCCCGTCCCCTCCAACTAATATTTTGAGGTTCCCAAGTTGAAGATTCTTTTTGTGACTTAAATTGAAATTGTGTGGTTGACTGTAATTGCATCGACTTTCCTTCTTGGTTTTGCCCATCGGTAAAATGGCAAGAAAATATTAGAATTCCCATCACGACAATGGTGGAGAGTAGAATCTGGAATAAATTAAAAGGGAGATGATGAATTTTATCTAAAATTGGCATTAGATTACAATGTGTGCAATTCATTCAAAGTATTAATTAGTTTTCATTCTCTCTATATCTCTCTATTATACATCATCCCTCAAATTATAAGGAAAATGACATACTCCTGTCTAGACACTAATATATAATGGAAGATTGTAGACCAAAGTCAAAGAAAAAAAATCTGTCAAATTTGTCACGAAACTCACCACATTCTTCATTTCCAATGTGTATGTATGTAGGACTTGGGAGTAATATAAAATGATAAGACTCAAACTATAGCCAAAATTCTTCGGTCTTTCCGTTCAAGACGGAAACTGTGTTGAGCTCCAGAGAGAGAGGGGCACACGCACTAGATAAAAATAATTAGTTATCACTTGAGACAAAAGAAGTTGGACAGATGAAAAATACCGAGACAGATTTTAATTTTCTTGACATATGATTTCACACATATACTCTCTAGTTATATGAAGAGGGAGAGTAATTTTCCACCGTCAAATTACACTTGAATTATTCACGAATGGAAAATTTAGTAAAAAAAAGTTTGTATTTTTAACGGATTTTGTCACCTCCTTAGAATACTAACGACCACTTTTTGTTGAGATAAGGTTTTGTAGCTAATTATGTTTTGTTTATTTACAATGAAGAATATGTTTTTTTTTGAGGTTTGTGTGTGGTGTTTATGTAGACAAATTCAAAACTGTGGTTAACTTTTTGCCATCACAATGTATTTATACTCTCTCTCTCTCTCTCTCGAAATAAGTAGCTCACATTTTAAAAACTTTTGCGAAAAGAATTCTTCATACTTTGTCCTACAAGAGTATGAATGATTATGAAGAGTAAAATTCCTTTTGTTCTTTTCATTTCCAATTTTTCTAGGAAATTATTTGAGTGATGTCATTTTTTTTGTTTCCTTTCCATGATGCATCTAATACTTAAATGTCTTAATTATATTGTACAATCCATTTTAAACTGGAATGGTCCACCCTGTGGCTAGTAGTTTATTACGTTTAGTCAAAAGTCATGTAGCAATTATTTATTTTAATTGTCTTGTTCCCTCCCCCTGACTCAATCCTCATTAGGCTTTTAATTTCTTGTCTTTGAGATTAGTCACATGGGGAATGTACGGATGAGAATGAATGAGTATTCCTGTAAAATTCATTTTCATTTAAAATTGTGAATCATTTTCTTTACAATTAGTCATTTCTAATTTTGATTTTAAATGTCTTGTATAGTTGTAGAATGGAGGAGGGTGTCTGTAGATATAAGTTATCAGTTAAATTGTTAGTTAACTTTTTGGTTGTCTGTGAATTATTTGGAGTAAAATCAATTTTAAGTTGAAAGGGGACGAGTGCCCAATCCAGATGAGAGCAGTTTAATAAGATAATATTAATAGGTCTTGAAGAAATTTAAAGAGAATGGTCAATAAAATTACCTCTATCTTTAAACTCGACTTCTTGTCTCTTTCAAATTGTGTGTGTGGTCATATTTAAACTGCCAAAGGCAAGGTAAAGTACTTAATGATAATTAAACGATAGAAAAACTACTTGTTTATGTAGACTTGTTCCTTTTACATGAAACTCAATAGTGATTATTTTTATTATGTGTCACTCTTGACAGGAAATCAATTTTACATGTGTAATATTTTAAAATAATTATATTTTTAAATATTCCACTCATTTACATTGTAAATCCAGTTTGTAAATTCAAGAGTAAGAAAAAATCTTCTAGTTCAAAGTCAATTGAGTATCATGCTATAGAAAAACTTAGGCACTTTAAATATTATAAATATTCCTAATGAGTTTTCTAAACATTTTTTTTATTAATAAAATATATCGTGTTATTTTAAACAACACGATATGATATGTGGCACACAATAGACATAATTTAGAAGAAAAATTTATTTCTTAAAGGAGTCTCTTGCAGTACTGATACAAATGAGGACAATGTTTTTTTTGGACAACAAATTTAATCTGTGGTTATAAATACACACGAAAATTTACTTGTTATTTACATGATTGTATTGTACACGAAGGAATTTTAATTGACTAAATTGAATTAGCTTGATGAAAATGTTGAGGTCTTCTAATTCTCAAATTACGAGAGGACGAGTCAGGCGTGAAAGAATGGAACCTGTTGACATGATGAGTTTGATGGAATAAATGTTTTTTTGGTAAATTTACTCGACTGTGTAGTGGAAGAATAGAATTCAAAAGATTAATGAGAGCTTTTTCATCCAAATCATGTCTTCTGTCATATTTCACGGCATTTGTTCCAGGAATGAGAAGAATATTTGAGAGATTGATGCACACAAAGAAAATAATTAATTCCTTCATCTCAATTTAACTTTTTTCACTTTCTTTTCTTTCCTTTCTTTTGTAAATTATCCAAAATTTACTTGAAACTTTTAGATTAAAATTTTTCTAATTATTCTTTCCATTGAGCCAAAAAACACTCGTCCATCAAGTCACTTTTTCCAAACCCATTCAAACTCACAATAACACTAGAATTTCAAAATAAGAATTTTGGCAAATAAAATTTTGACTTATTTTGTCTATATTTTACAAACTGTGTATGAAATTCAATACAAAAATAGCAAAGGAGTGACCATTAGGATAGCCATTTGGAATATGAAATTGACCATAAAAAAGGAAGTTGTGGTTATTTATTTTTTTGTGTTGTACATATGAGGACAACTAATAGGACAAGATAAAAATAAATAGTAAATTTTATGTCACCATTTTTTGTCTGTGTGTGGTCATCAAAAAAACAAAAAATTGCATTTTATTTGACACATCACGTATATAAATAAAAAGTATACATAATATTTACAAAGTGAAAAGAATAAAGAATTTATATTACAAAAAAATACATGTAGTTGCATTGTATAAAAAAAGAATAATTTTTCTCATAAATATTTTAATACACTGCAGTTTTATTTATATATCCTCACATTGAAAATGTAAAAGTTAAAAGTTAATAATAAGAAACCATGCAACTCTACAATTAAAATTATCATTTTGACTACCATTTTAATCATTGTATTTTGTATCCACATTAATTATTATACAAAATTAAGTGTAAATTAAGTGTAAACTAGAATTTCAAGGTTTTTTTCCATCTCCACCTGCATTTTCTGCAATCATAAATTAACATAATCTTTCATTCTATCATCTCTGAGAAAATGTGTACAAATTATACAGTTGCAGTTCATTCTACTCAAATTATTTTATTAGTAATTTAATGAACAGTTTTAATATTGGAGAGTCAAGAAAATTTCATTAAAATTTGACATTTTATTTTATTTTAATAAAATAATTTTTCTAGCAAAAACTATAATTTATTATATCAAAAATGGATGAAAAAAATTGACTTTGTAGGGGAATAAAAATAGACCACAATGAGAGAATCATTGGGAGTTAATCTAATGAGAAGATTGAAAAGGATTTAATTCATTTTTATATAAAATCCATGTATTATTATGTCTTCTTTCACAATATAAAAAATAATACTCTTTTTTTATATAACAAAATAAGAGAGAGAGAGAGAGAGAGAGAGATTGGAGAATATTACATAAAAGAAAGTCTTGAGGGCTAAAAGATTTAGACGCTGAGGATTCAAGAACTCGTCTCGTAGTGAATCTTACTAATGTTCAGTCCTTATTGACAAGTACATTGGAACAAAACATCCTTTTGAGAAAAAAGTTACGTCAATACATATACACATGACTATGTATAACATTATATACACCCCAAAAAAAGCAACAAAGAGTTGGGTGAGATTATACACGCTTTTTTAGAGAGAAGGGCAAGTAAGGGAGACTGGAGATGAGACGAAGGACATCCATTGCAAAAAAAAACCGAAAAAGAAGAGTCGACAAGAAGCAATAAAAGTGCTATTAAATCCCCTTAGTATCTGGTGAGGGTCCATTTTAAGAAACCTAAAAGACGTCTTGAAGGAAGCAGGAATGGTTCGACAGCCGGATATAATGGAACCGATTTACGACTCTTGCAAATGCTACATTCCAAATTCTAACAGTTTTTTTTTCCACACCACACAGTGTAAATACGTACCCCTCCAAGCTACCCGCTTTCATCTAATACTCCAATTTTCATCCTCCGCCTTCTCCATCACTATTCCTCGTCTAGATTCTAGAAATACTTAAGTCTCATCCCCCCATTGTCACTTATTTTCTAGCCTCGACCATAATACCTTAAAAAAGTCCTCATCTCCTCAACCTCCATTTTTTTGGAGACTTTAATCTTCATAATTTTAGTAGGGGCCTTTGCGTGAATATAAATTGTGGGGATATAAATACAATAATATGTGACAGCCTTCAGGTGAACACATTTTCTTTTATTGCAAATAATCCTAAATAAATTTTTTGAAGCTACATGTGTATAGGTAAGCTTCATATAGAGTTCTATAATCTAATATTAAATTTTGAAGGGAATTTCAGAAATGGTATAATAAAAATGAAGTTCTTACTTAAATATATTTAAGTAACTTATATACGGGATATGTGCATAAAATTTGAGATTTGGGATTGTGTTGACAAGTTTTCATCAAGGAGAGGAAATGAACAAAGACGGTATCTATTTATTCAGATTATTTCTCATTAACTCTTTAACTGACCTAAATTGAATGAAAGAAAAGAGAGAGAACTTTTCTTTTTGTGCATTTTATTTGTGAAGAAGAAGGAAGGGGAGGAGGAGGATGACATTGATGATGATCAATAAATTTGAGTATAGATACAAATACTCATCAAAAGAAGAGTCACAACTACTCTTTAATGTTCCTTCAATGACAAGAAAGCAATTTCAAGTTTAAACATTACTGCTTAAAGTTGGAGTCATTTAATTAATTTAGAGTCCTATAAAACATCATTTATATACAGAAAGTCGTATGTCTGTCTCAAAATAGAAAAGAGAATTCAATTTCTTTTCAATATTACAAACTTACAACAGTTCTTACAATCTTCTCTTAGTACGTAGGGAGATCAAAAAGTAATGATTATGATTTTTTATCTCGGTTCCTTGTAAACCGATCACCAAGATATTTTA
>JAQIVZ010000649.1:0-55311 GCA_034700945.1 Arrhopalites spinosus | reverse complement strand
ACCATTTACTGGCATTTACTTACCCCCAATGAAGTGAGATATTTATGACACTCGTAAAATTATTATAAAAGGATTTTACCTTAATAATTTAAACCACACAGAGATACAAGTGACTACATAACGCATTGTCACTACAGTATACACAAAGAATAATTATGTAAAAATATTATAAATACTTTCTCATATACAAATTGTTTATAGGGTGTCTCATATCTGACGAGAAAAGCTAAAATTATAGCAAAAATTTTGTTTTTTGCAAATACAGTTTTATGGAGGATTTGATTACTCCGAGGCTACACTTCATACTTTAGTCAATTGGAGCAGGCATTTGATTTATATAACAGACATTAAATTAACAATGGAGAAAAAGGTTACAAAATTTTCCATGCTCACCACATTAAATAAATGTCAAAGTCAAGCAAGTGTCAAAACAGAACTTTAGTGGAAATGTTTTGCGAAACATTTCAAATTGTGACTTTGTGCATTTCGTCTTCTGTGTTTTCTAATTTTGAAAGAATCCTTACAAGTAACAAGCCTACTACAAATTTTTTTGCAGAAAGTAAATAATACTAATAAGACTAAGCATCTATAAGGTGTAACTTTTTATTAAATTTAGTAATTTCAACAAAATCTGCGTCTTTGTGTCCAATTTCACTTGAATTTATAACAGTAACTCGTACATAATAAATAATAAATAAAACAAATTTTTTACGCCTTTCCCTTTCTTCGTCTGTAAACTGTAAGTCCAACTCCTCCTCCAATGACGACAGCACAAACTGCGATAATGGTCCACTGAAGAATTTGCAACAGTTTCAACGGTTTGATCAATTTATCTTTCAGTTCATCCACATTTTCTTGATCAAGCCATGCAGTCTGGAAGGAAATGAATTTTAATAGTTTTCATTTCAACTGGAATTTTAATAGTCATAATTTTACTTTGTAACTACAAATTTACCTCTTCAGCCCAAAACAATGGGATCATTCTACCTCCTGGTCCATATATTCCAGGAATGTCAGTTGCTGGTCCAGGAAGGTTACGGAAGGCTGTGATTCCTCTCAGGGGTTGCAACTCCATTGTGATTTGAATTCGTTTGACTGCCTTCAAAAGTTGACCAGATTTCTGAAAATTGGAATTAAGAATTAACAAGTTAATTAAAATATTCAAATTAAATACTAAAATATAAGTCGAATTTTTATTTTATAGTTGTCTCACCGGCTCAATGTCGATGGTTGTTTCATGGGATTCCTTGTGGGGTTTGAGTCCAATCACATCTTTTAGTAAATGATCAGCTCCCAAGAAGTGAGGATTTGAAGTGCCAATCGGTGCACCTGGAGTTAAAAATTAGTTAATTTTGAGTCATTATTTTTCTTTGAGGTCAATAAACTCTTTTATATGTACAACTACAAAACTCAGAATTGGTTATTAATGTAGAATTTGATTCTCTGCAAAATTGTTGTCATATTAAGTGACAGTGACATTTTTAAAAAAAGAGAGCCCATTGACCCATCATTGGTTCTAAATGTTAATGTCCTGCAATGAAAATGTAACAAGAAACTCGTACCATCTTTACAAGGGAAGAGTCGAATGACACCACCAACACATCCGTCATACAAATCACCTCCTGGACTGACACAAAAACATGCATTATCTTTATTTATAGCTGGATCCTCTAACATGTCTGCTGGAATTGTAAAACGATAGCCCTTAATCCCTTCAAATTCAATGTCCTTCTCATATGTCAAGTACACTGACCGGCAGATCTATATTTGTTGAAAAAAATCAATCATCATCAAAATTCATCCAACCTCTTTTTTAATTTAATTTAAAACTTACATCCATCACAAACATTCGAAGAACTCGATCTTTCTCCACAAATGGAGGGAATATAGAACCATCCGTTCCATTTATTTTATTACAATATTGTTCTTCATATGATCCCAATTTTTTGTCTGTCCAAAAATCCAATTCTTTTTTGCCGTCAAACGTTAAAATGGTTCCAAAATTTTCATGATCCTTCACTCCACTAATCCCAGAGAAATTAATTACAATTCATTTTTAAATTGAAATTAAATTAAATTAGTTGACTAACAAACCTTCTAACTTTATAGACACCTTCAGAAGTTCCATTTTTCTAAAATTCATAAGAATAATTAGTCATCATAAAATATTTAGCAGTTTCATTTTTCATTACATTACAAGTTTAACATGGCTAATTACATCTAATACTCTAAAATTGTACCAACTAGCCTACATTTAATTTTGGTCGTTATCTTTCTCTCATAAAAAAAAGATTTTCAAGTACATTTATTGTCTACAACTGACCACCTGATAAGGACAAAAGAGACAAGACAATCACAGTACAATTGGATATCATATTTATTTTAGTAAAATATTCTCCTTATCAATTTCAACAGACTCTTGTATAATACACTTGATAAACAATTGGTACATAATTACAACTAAAAATTTAAATTAAATTCAATTCAATTTTTTTAAAAAACTTTTGAAATTTTTCTCTTTTGTAATTTTGTAAATTAAATAAAACTTACTGCATTGTAAAATCCAAATTTTTTGTTTGAAAATTCAGCAGGTGCTCCTCCAGGACTAAGAGAGACCCAAAGCATAAAATTTTTGGCATCATATCCATCAAAAATCATTTCTCTGACAGAAACTCCATGACGACAAAATTTCTCTCCTTGAGCCTCTAAAAGTAAAATGATGAAATTGGCCAAACCGTACAACATTTTTTTCAAAACTGTGGAGACAATCTATTAAAAATAAAAAATTAGAATTTTAATGGATTTCAAATTAAATTAAATTATAAATCGTACCACAAATGGAGCATTGATAATAGTAAATCTATCACTGTCATCTCCTACAGATAAATCTCGTCTAAAATGATAAGTAATGTTCTCTCTGTAAGTCACAGTGTCTTCTTCTTCATTGATTTCTATGATCTCTTTTTGTCGTCTCTCTCTATTTAAAAATAATCATGATTAAAAAAATAATTCAAAAATGATTCAAAATTTCACAAAAATAATTCTTACTCGTAAACATATGGGCCAAACTCTGTGAGGTTGAATGTTGCCCCACCCTTAATATCATCTGGATTATTGACATGGAAAACATTAAATTTAATTAAAACTGGAATGGGGACGTCTCTCCATTTATTAAATGTTGATGATCCATTTACAAGTTTAGTTTCCTAAAAAATTTAAATTAAATACACATTTAAAAACACTAATTTATTTAACTATTCCACTTACTTCTTTCACTTTATCCTCAATTATGATTGGAACACCCACAAGAAAAACTAATAGGGCTGCCACCAAAGCCAATAATCCTCCTACAACAATTCCTGGTCCTAATTTTTGCATTATTTAAAAAATTTGACTTTGACTCAATATACAAGAAAATAAATAGGGATGAAGACAGTCTCTGAGTAACTTTTTTGCAAAAAATTCACTCCACCATAATAATAATTAATTTTCTTAAAATAAATAATCTAAAACAACTAAAATTAAATGGAGAAAACAAATATCAATTGTTTCTCCTTTTAGCTGTCTGTCTGTGAGATAGGCTTTGAACAATATGGAATTCAAAAAATAATAAAACCTTGATTACATTTAAAAAATATATAACAAATTAGCATAGGATCCGTATAATGAGACTCAATCGAATTCATTATGATTTGATTTGGACACACTCACACTTGAACGACATGTTCAAGTGTTCAATAATTGTGTATTGAGTGTAAAAAATTATTGTCTCTACTAATGTGTCACATCTTGTCAGATATTATTTGATCGATTTTTGATTGCTCAAGTCATTTTTATATTTTCTATTATCATTATTCTATAATTGTAGTTAACTTGCATTAGATTACACGTTCAACCTTTTCATTGCCGTCAACCCCCGCCCTCCCCTCTCAAAAATGTAGTTCAATGGGACGGACGAGACTAAAAAAATTAATCAATAAGGAAATTTAATCAGAATCAGAGCTTTAGCTTATCAATTATCAATTTATTCAATTGGTCTTTCAAGTTTAGAGATAACCAAAAAATATTGATTTGATTTTTTCAAAATTTTTATTATTAGATATTTCATCTTCTCATCAATGGCCTAATCTTTGTGAATTTATGTCTAGCGTTGTAGTAAGTTAGATATGAATGATTAATTATTAGGTAAGTAACTTGTATAAATTTTTTTAGTAAAGACAATTTATTTTATTTCCTCAGTTGTACTTAATAGTGATAACACAAGGTATAAATGATTAGTAATTTTTAAATAAGCATTTAACTTAAAAAGAAATATATTATTTGTAAGTACTTTGTCATTTGGGGGGAGGAAGAATAAGAAATTGAGTTGATTAAATTCTCAGCCTTTGTACACACCAAAGCAACCGAGGAGGAAAATGACGCCACCCAAGCCAATCATAACCCATTTGACAATATTAATAATTTTTTGGGGTTTCAACAATTTGTCATAAAGATCCTTGGCAGTTTGTTCATCTAATTCTACCCTCTGTGAAAAAAAATTGTAAAATTTAAAATTAAATTATTGTACATCTGTCAATTTAAGCAATTTTAAATTATTTTTTAATTACTTCATCTGCCCAAACAATGGGAAGTAAAATACTTGGTGTATCAACTCCATAAAGATCCATAAAATTTAATGTTCCATTTGAAAATATTGTCGGGTAAGTGTCTTCAACTTGGGGCAATACTACGGGTTGAAGTTCAACACTAATTTGAACTTTTTTACTGGCTCGAAGTAACATGCCTGAATCCTGCATCATTTTTTAAAAATATTAATATTATAATATTTTTGACATTTATTTTGAAAATAATTATTTTAAAATATATTTACCGGTTCAATCTCAATAAAAGTTGTGTGCTTGGCTGGATCTGGTGTCGCAATTACAATTGGCTCAAAAATGATGTCTGCAGCTTCAAGAAAGTGTGGATTTGAAGTTACAATTGGAGCACCTAAAAAAGAACAAATTTTAGATGAAAAATAATTTAATTCAATTTATAATTGTTAATAAAATAAAAATTAAAAACTAACCATTTTTGCAAGGAAAAATACGAATAACGCCTCTAATGCACTGATGAGCCAATCGATCAGGATAATTGGGACTGGGATGGGGACAAAAGCACAAATTATCTCCATTAAGGGCTGGATCTTCAAAAAGATTGTCAGGAAGGCCAAATCGATATCCAGGAATGTCTCTAAATTCCATTTCTTCTTCATAAGTTAAATGAAGTGATCTACAAACATCAGTTTGAAAGATTCGAAGAACACTGTCCTTAGTATTAAATGGTGGGAAAAGGCTGCCATCACTTCCATTGATCATGTTACAAAATGTTTGATTCTCTTTCAGAAGATCCGTTTGTGGATACCACCAATCAAGAATATTTGTTGCATTTAGCTCTGGAGGTGGAGGTGATTTCCATGAAACAATTTGGCCAAATTCCTCAGGTTTTCCAGCCCCCGATTTGACTACGTATTCTCCATCATTTGATCCATTTTTCTATTTATCAGAACATTTTTTATAATTTGGAATATCAAGATTTTTTATTTAAAAAAACTTACGCCCTTGTAGAGACCAAAAGTACCACCCTCAAATTCTGGTGGTTTCATGTCCGAAGGAAGAAGATTATACCATGGATGAAGTGTCCACCCATCAAAAATAATTTCTTTGACACTGACCCCAGTCTTAATTAGTCTTTCGGGTTCATTACGAGGTTGGTCCTCATTTGTTAGAGCAAACAAAAGAAGTTGTAAAAGTTCTAGTCCAGTAATATTTGGATCTGTTGCATTTCCTGGTTCCATCGTTCCATATCCAACTGTTGCTACAGACTTTACAATTAAATTGTAAATGACATTTATTATTACTCGAATTAAAATTTTGAATTATTTTGTAAATAATTGTAAATTAATTTTAACTCACAATTAAAGGAACATTTACAACATTAAATAAATCGTCTTCACTCCCAACAGACGCTTCAGCATTAAAATAATACTCAATAGTTTGCTTGTAAGTAACCTCCCCATCTTGTCCAATACTAACCGGTGGTCCTTTGCGGCGGACCTCACTTTTTAATTTTTGAATTGGTTACAATTTATAATTAGTCACATTTTTTGTGTAGTAATTGTCAATTTAAAAACTTACTCGTATACATACGGTCCATGCTCTTCAAAATTAAGTTTTTCCCTATTTTCAATCCCTCTTGGATTAGTCACATTAAAAATATAGAAAGAGAGTTGAATTGGGATTGTGATGTCAACCCATTTCTCCCATGTCTCTGACTCACTTATGAGTCTAGTTTCCTATTTGTGAAATTAAACATTGTTATAGTTTAATTTAATTTAAAAGGGAAATTAATTAAAATTCTTACCTCTTTAATCTTTGTATCAATTATATTTGGTACGACTACCCATGCGACTACACCAACTGTCACAATAATTAAAAGTCCAACCACCACTCCTAATATTCCTAGACCTCGAACGAAGCTCATAATTAATTATTTAATTTTGGTCAAACTTTAAATAAAAATTAATTGGCTAGACTAAACCTCTCTAAACAGTAGTCTGACCACTACCACCATGAGAATGGTCAATGTCAAAAGTTTAGGGGAGAAAATAATTTAGAGAGGAGGAAAACGTCATGAGAGATAGAAGAATCTTTTAATAATGTGTCATATTTTGTTGGGCATCATTCTTCAAAAAAGAAACAATATTATCATATGAATATTATTCAATATCAGTCATTATCACTCTTGCACATACTTATTAAAAAGTACAAAGAGACAGGTACAAAGTAGATCCGATTTTACTTGTCAAAAAAAAGTGTGTAGCTTTACACATTGTGTTGAGATTGTAAATTTTTGGCTCATAGTTAACATGTGTGTGTGTCATTTGCATACATGTGTTTGCGTATTGAAAAGATGAAAAACTTCTTATCAACTGATATTGTCAAGCTTCCCCATAATTGCTTCTGTCCATGCCAAATTAAATGTGCTACGAGTATAGCGCGTTGTAGATTATTATGTAACTTGTACAAATGTATATTTTATATATTTGTATACTTTACATGTTAATTATTTAAAATAAAGACTCAAACATATGAATAAGTCACCGCCGTCATAATCATGTAAAAACGTTTTTTTTTAAAAAAAAATTTCTCTAAACCTTTAATCAATTTAATAACATATAAATCCTAAAGACATATTTTCTCCTCCCCTTTTTCTATAGAAAAATGAGAGAATTACGCCAATCACCAAAACTAGTTTTTAAAAAATGTTGAGATATTTTTATTTTAAATTAAAAACTACTACAAATACATAATTAGTCAGTGCTACTGACTCAGTGGTAAATTAATACTGGTAATTCCTATTTGACGGATGATTTAACTAATAATGATGGCATCAGCGGGTCAGGTGTGTGACCTAGATTGGCGGTGATTGGTTGTTGATGATAAAAATTGACTTTTTATGATCGTCATATCTAATTTTTTTGTTCTTTTATTATCGTGGACATGTGGTGGTTTGTACATTACTGTACATACAATGCAAATAAAAGTCTTTTGTATCTTTTTTTATCTTTTGCTCTTTAAAGTCGTGACTGCAAAAAAAATGATTTGAAAATAATTTTCTATTATTTAATGGTCAAGTTTACATTCGTTTTCTCTTTTTTGATCTTTGATACGACAAGCTTAAAGGATCTTTTTTTGGAGAATTAAGTTAAATGACAGATCGAATAGTTCATAATTAAATCCTGATAGGGAATAACCTTACCTGGACAAAAAAGTTTTTTTTCAACGCCTTTGTAATTTAGGGGGGTCAACACAATAAAAATTGTAAACTATGTTACAACTGGCAAGGTTGTTTTGAGTTAATTTTTCCGAAATTAACATGAATAAATAAATGTAGATGAATTTAAGACAAACTAAATTTAACAATTTTAGTCATCATAGACAACTTTTATTTTCTTTATTCAACGTGACGACTAAACTCTTTATTTTATAACATTTTAAATGTAAGTATACATATAATGACACATTTGTGAAAGTATTGAATATTTTCTGGACTAAATATTGAATACCTATGAGATTTTAATATATTACATAAATGTTCTTCAAGTCTTATCACATTTAAGGCAACGAGCTCAATCAGAATTATGAAATTATTTATAATACTCCACGGTCGTCACAACTAGACACTCTTTATCTCAATAAACTCAGTTCTATATATTTAAGAAAAATATATATATAAAATTTCGATTCTATTGTAAGTGTACACATTATTTTATTGCTGATGGGTACAAACGTATTTGGTAACTGTGTAATAAACGTTATTGGACAAAACGTTTATCATAGTTTACTATATGTTTATCTAATATATAACATTTCCTATATGAACAGTTAATAATAATTTAAATTTTCAGACTTCTTGTGCTGAATAACTTTTGTAAATCATAGTATATTGTACTACACCATGTCTGAAAATAATGCAGTCAGTTTATGATTGATAAGCGTGTTTTCTTCGACGTATTCTTAGGAAACAAATCAGTGTTCCAGCTGCAATCAGCAAAAGGCTGACACCTAGAACGGTCCATTTGGCGACATCAACAATTTTTAATGGAGTAATCAGCATTCTTTTCAGTTCATCCGCATTTTCTTTATCCAACGAAGCACTCTATATAAAATTACAAAGTTTATTTTAGTTATCATCATTATTTATTTATTATTAAATATAAAATCAACTTTGATAAAATATTTTCACCTCATCACCCCATAATACGGGAAATAACATTTCAGGAACATCTTTAAATGCATCAAGACTAGACAATTTTTTGAGTTCAACATTAATTTGAATTCTTTTACTAGCTTGTAACGGAAGTCCTGTATTCTGTTGTATAATAGATTAGAAAATAAATAGAAAAATTCTCCATTACATTCCAACTATCATTTTTATGAGGTAAAAACAGAGTTGTGCTTTTTTTACTGGTTCAATGTCAATGAAAGTTTCATGACGATCCCTTGTGGGATGTAGACCTATTGATTGGCCCACATACTCCTCGGCTGCTTGGTAGAAATGTGGTGTAGACATGGTCACTGGTGCTCCTAGCAGACAAAAATTGTAAATCATTTGATAACAACTAAAGATTACAGTAGATTTTAAAGTTACTGCGTACAATGGAATGGGTACAGTTTTTTATAAATAAATTTTGTTCTTACCATCTCTACAAGACTGAAGATGAATAGCCCCAGCTTTTAAGCACCCATCTGTCAAATCTTCTGGGTCATTACAAAAACAAAGATTGTCAGGATTGACCCGCGGATCTTGTAGTAAAGAATCTGGGGCAGTAAATCGGTAGCCTGGTATTCCCATAAACTCAACTTCTTTATCGTAAGCCAGGTAAAGAGATCGGCATATATCCACATTAAATATTCTTAATATTCTATCCTTTTTCACAAATGGAGGAAAAACCGAGCCATCACTTCCTATAAGATGTACAATATTAATTAGTTGTCACTGAAAAATTTAGTGTTTAATTTTATACCATTTATCTTGTTGCAATAGTCGCCATCGCCTTCAGAATGAAACCACCAATCTAAATAATAAAATATACAGAATTATTAAACCTTTAATCAAATACTTAATGTAAAATATTATTTGGGTGCTTTTAAAATTAAAATCAGCATTTAATTTTTTGTGTTAATTATTTTAAATACCTAAATTAGTCTTATTGTTCCACGTGCGAATTACACCAAATTTGGAAGTGTCTGTTAATTCAATGAAAAATTACATATTAAGGATTATATTATTAAAAGAAAATTTTGGTGTTTAAATAAAAATTTTACGGTTTACTAACAAAAAAATGGACTTTGTAAGTAGATCACAAAAGTTTACCTTTGACGCCACTATAAATTTCATACACTCCATCATCGCTTCCATTTCTCTGTAAAATTTGACAAATTATTATATATAATTTTTTGAAAGCATTTAACTCATACGTCAATTGATTGAGTCAGAGAAAATAAAATAGTCCAATCAAAATTGTCCAAATTCAAAATTGATGTTAGTAGTTATAATATTAGTATAAATAAAAAATTAATATCATGTACAAAACTGGCATACACCGTTATAAAATCCAAATCTTCCATCTTGAAATTCAGGAGGTAATTCAGGTACAGACATATTTAGTGTTGGAGCCAAATTACTGATTATTTCTAATGGTACAGCATAGAAAGGAATGGGAAATCCCCGAAATGTTAAATCACCCAATCGAATTTTTCTTCTAACTAAGGACTCGGATCCAAGGGACAAAAGTTGTAAAACTTTTACTACTAAGTTTGCTAGCCCAACATCTATTTTGCTGACCATTGTCGCTACAGCCTTGAAAACAATTTTTTAAATAAACATGCTTCTATTATCAATTAAGCTAAATTTTTAATGATTACATTTAATTAGTAATGACTACAAAGCAAAATAGAATTACTACGAGAAGCATCAAAGTACTGCTTAATCAGCAGTGCTTATGTATACAATTTATACCAGCAGAAGAGATTAATAGGAAAGCTAAACCCACATTTAAGTAACAAGATTCCCAATCCCAACAAAATTTGATACCAAAATAAATTTTGAGACGGAAACGTTTTTTAAAAAACATTTAAGGTGAGATAGAGAGGCATACAAGATTTGATACCGTAAAGACAAGCGTACACAGTAAAATGTATTTTACATGTAAATAATATAAAACAAAATGTCCATCGTCATTCGTCATTGAAGTTCATTAGTGAGAAAGCTTTTAAAATAAATATTTTATATTTTAATAAAAATAAATGGATATCTTACTCCATAATACAAACCAAATTTTCCATCTTTCATTAATTCTTGTCCAGTCACATTTTGAATTTCTGCCAACATGGGCTGATAATAACCTTGGAATAAAAGCTGTCCAATTGTTCTCTCAATGAAAAGTTTTTCTTTAAATCTCATAACGTACAAATTGACAAGGAATCGGATGGCATACGGAATTTTGTCTTCCACCATTCTTGACACGGCCTTTGAAACAAAATTAAACGACACAAAATACAGAATACAATCACAATAGACTCAAACAAACAAAAACATCAAAAACATTTTATCTTTGACAGTTTCCATTTTACATCTCATGTAACTATATAGCTTCTGAATATTCCCTCCCACATGATTTTTGACAATAAAAATTAATTAAAATTTTCATTTTACAGTAAACAAAATTCCATACAAAAGTTTCCCCTTTGGCTATAAAATCATAAAAGCAAAATTCAACGTATGGCAGCATTTTTTGATTTGAAAAAAAAACTTACAGCAAATGGAATGTTAATAATTGTGACAACATCATCCTCAGAGCCCACTGATAAATCTCGTTCAAAGTAATAATCAATAAATTGACGATAAGTAATAATATTTTCATCTGGGCTAACAGCTAATATTTCCTTCCTTCTTGTCTCACGATAAACATATGGACCAGCTTCTTGAAATTTTGGTTTTCCTCCTCGTTCAACTTCTTTTGGATTCGTTACATTAAAAATATAAAATTTTAAGTATACAGGCAGTGGAATATCTTTCCATTTATCCCATTGTTCTGATCCATTCCGTATCTGGACGTTCTGTAATAATAATAAAAAAAATCATAATAATAAAAAGTCATTTACTAAAAGAGTTTCATGTTTAATCTTGTAGCACATAACTCTAATATTTCTATCCGTCTTTTTGATCATATCGACAACCTTCACAGTACAAATATTTTATGATGACTAACACTACTCAACATTAAAGATTACATAAAAATATAGGACGAGTCTGAGTTATAACATTTGTCATGTCATGTATGAATTCCTTTATATTGAGTCCACTTTGTAGCCTTTATAGCCTTGAATTATTATTTCCTCTCAGAAGCAACCGTTTTTTTCCCTGCATTATAATTAAACCTGTTGTTTTGTCCCGAAGTCAAAATTCATTAACAAATGTGTAAGGTTCAGTGCAAAACTATTTTTTGCATTGTTCTACATTGCATTTTTTTGTGTACCGTATTTTCTATCCTCTGGACCCGAGTTAGGTCATAATAAGTGAAGGATTTTGACCGAATAAAATTCTGGTGGAGTTCTATATGAGAAAATACGGTGCATTATGATTCTGCATAGAAAAGACTGTTCATGTTTTTTTACAAACACGAAACAAGGAGCAACTGAATAATTACACGTTGTCTGTACTGTTTACGAAATGTTCGTGCTGGAATATTGGCTGCTGTTGTTGAGTAATTGCTTCTCCCTGCTGAATTATTCATGCCGTGCATTACATATACATTTATATTACTAGCATTTAAATATATATATTGTTTTTGACATTTTTTTATCTGTTTGTGGCATAAATATAATTTTTTTAATGAGCCAATATCTTGATTTAATTAAGTAGACGTCAATTGACTGTCATTTTCTTTGTTGATTTTAGTTTAGTGCTGAGACTAATTTCTAAGTCGAACTTTCAAACTTAATTTGTTTTACTAATTTAAATTAAAAACATGAATTTACATGGTTCAAGAGAAAGTGTCATAATCTTTTAAGTTGAATATGCAACAGAGAAAAGTTTATACAACAAAATACAATGGATTTGCACAGCTGTGGCTCAACAAAAACTTTTTCTTTGCAAGTAAGTACTAGCTAATTTATTTCTCATATGAGAAAAGATGTATGCCAAAACTTGTCCAAGTTACATTTTCTTGATCTATAAAAAAAAATTAATTAATTTTACTATATAATTATAATTACATCACTGTATGTACGTGATAAGATATACAATAATGTTCCAGCTTCATCTTTAATAAAATAATTGGACGAGATTGTTCTCGAAAAAAGTTTGTAATAAAAATTAATACGTGTATCGAAAGCCAAAGAAATTAATTGGTTTTTGTACTTCTCCTTTAAACTGGAGAGACTTAAAAAAAATTAAGTTATTTAATCTGTCTTATAAATATTGTTATTAAGATGAAGGAAATCCGACAACCTTCCATTTAAAACAACTTCCTTGTTCAAGTTTACAAATTAGTGGCCACAACCAATTAACGTATAAAACGTCATTACAGGTTTAATTTGTCCACGTGTATACCTGTTTTGATAAAATACTGGTTAACTGGTTAACTGATGGTTACATTAATTCATTAAATGTATTGTTGACCCAGTTCAATTGGTACTTATGAGTCACTAATTTTATTTAAATTAATAAAATTAAACTCTGATTTTAAAGTACTTTAATTCTGAAATGCTCTTTTGTAAAATAATGCCAGTTTCATTAATTAGTTTAAGTGAAGTTTAATCCTGCGGTGGAGATAAGACCTGTACATGAGATTAGAAAAGACCATCACGGACTCTATGATTATTGATTTTCAGACATTTATCACTCGATATTGACACACGTGTCCTACAAATGCAAGAGAAATTTCCCATTTAAATATTACAAAAAAGAATTAAAAATAAATCAAGGCTTCGTTATAATAATTTAGTATGAATCTTAAATTAAATGCTTCAATAATGTACACTGAAAAATACTGAATAATATTTTCTATGAATAATTACGTTAAAATTGTAGATGAAAAATTAGAAAATTAATTTAAAATATTTTACAAATGAAATAAACATACCTGTATAATTTGATCCTCAATTATATTTGGTACGACAACCCAACCCATGATGACACTAAGGACTAAAAAGGCAGTCCCAGTGATGAGTAAAATAACTGGTAATTTTTGCATGATTAAGATAACAATTGGAATAAATTGGAAAAAATTAAATATCACAAAAGAATAGGGTCACAAAATCACAAAATCTCAACACGTTTGAATTAAAAAAATTAATTCTAATTTCTGGTACAGAAGAAGATTGTCAACTGCTAATACGAAAAAAATTTGAATTAATGTCAAAAGGTCTTCATTTTTAAACAAAACACGAAAAGGTAGAGAGGAGGGCGGCGGAAATCGTCATTTGCAAAGTTTCCCAGCTGACAAATTTGGATGTGAGCAAATTTCAGCATGCACAGGACCACATGATCCCCGAATCGGATCGATGAAGACTGAAAACGTGGAGAGAGAGAGTAAAGCAAAGTTGACTGTCAGTGTTGTGAGCAGACAGCTGGAGTATACAGGGATGCAGTTTATTTTGTCTGGTTGTACATATTCATTGACCAAAAAAAGAGAACAAAAAATCAATCATCAAGAGATTAAAGTACCAGTCAATTATTTTATATGTATTATTCTTGAGCAATAATACATATATTCCTAGTTAGTACACATGTACACACTTTTCAATTTAAATATCACTCAAGCGTCGTGACAAGGTGACAAAACGATTCAACTTTTTTTATAATCCTTTCAAGTGTTAAAATTGTATTTCAATTATTATCCATGTATTTACATATACTTGTTGTATCCCTCACCATTTAAATATTTAGAATTTTGTCCCCAAAAGAAAACATTTAAATTTTTTTGACAATTTTCAAAAATTATGTAATATTTGTACACTTTTAAACACACTTTAATTGAATTTGATAATTAATAATATTATTTTATATTTATTTGTGTGATTTATATATTTTCACAGTTGTCTTCAATATCAGCATGCTTAGTTGTTGTTTTATCACAAAAACATCAAAGCTATGCCTAACTTCTTCCCTTCCTTGTGATCATCTGCCTTTTGGTGGACATAAAAAGTCTTCCACTATTATTATTGACGCCGGGACGTGGTGTTTGTAATGATAGTTTTAATTTTAATTGCAATAATGAAAAGTATACACTTGTGAGTCTGGTCTGTGAACGACAACTGTTTTCACACTTCAACAATGTTCTACAATTACCATCAATACTAAAATAGTAATGTAAAAGTAATAAAAATAAAATACATTATACAAAAAAAGATGTATTTCCTATTTACGACGCCCTGTTGACCCACAACAAGAACAACAATAGTCTTGATCCTGAACAACAAGATGTGAACTTTACTGAGACGACTGGGGTCTCAGGCTGTGATAGCCATATAACACACACGAGTTGAAATGAAATATTTATGTTGTGACGAGTGATTTGTTGAGAGTAGTTTACAAAAAAAGATATATATCAATTCTGGAGGATATACTATACTGGAGTTACAAAACTGGATGTTCTCAGTATGAATGGTATATTGTTACAGAAGTGAGTGATTCCTTTGAAAAGGTAAATATATATATATACACGTTTTTTTAAAAAGTAATAATTGAATGACTAACTATATTATGTATACTTTAATTTACATTCGTGTGCACGTCGTTCCTTTCTGTTATAATTTTCTTTCATTCATGCATATCCTTTTTGAACTATTAAAAGGTTTTTTTAATAGTAGGATATTCATATGGTATGACTTCATGGAACTTCATAAATAGTTTACTATGTGTTTTTATTAAGATTAAGTTTTTATAATCAGCCTTTTGCTTGTACCAACAATATCATAACATAGACTACGGGCGGTAGGCTGAATCGAATGCATATTTGATATTGTAAAGGCTCTTCACCTTTCAGTTTCGCAATATGAAGAGTTCCTCATCTCCTTTTTTGAAAAAAAATTGTCTACTTTAATATACTTCTGACTGACTGCTTAACTCTGTACAATAGAATACTAATGTGTGTTTTATTCTGAACCAATTTTTTATCTCCGTCTTCCACGCACATTTCATGTGACGATGTTGACATCCCCCCAGTCTCGACTGTAGAGGCCAAAAAAATAATAATAATAACGCATGTTAGTAGTAGTCACTTCCCGAAATACAAGACCATCAATCTCAATTTGATTCAAGAATTATTTCAACAGAATAATATATGTCATACATATATATTACAATAGTGTGTCTTTTGTTACTTTCATAAAAAATACTGATTATTATCAGGCACTGGAAAATATGAGCAGCCAATCACGTGGTCGTCATTTTCTTATAAGGTTAGTGAGGACAAAGATGAGACCTTTATGCCGTAAAATTTTATAATTATTATGAATCATAAGACTCGAATTCAGCTTGTTTACAAAAGTTTAAAGTTCAGAGTTTATGTGAAAGGAAAAATGGGGCGATGTTTCCCGTTTCTTCATAATGGGAAATATTGCCGGATCTTTCCTTTCCCATAAAGTCTTATTTTATTTCCTGGATGTTATATTCACGGTCACGTTTTTTAATATGAATAAATGCATAAACTTGAACTCGAAAACAATGAAAATATTGAGTGTGTAAAATTAAGTTATTTTTTGAAAAAGAAATTAGAGAATTTTTTTCATTTTATTTTTCCAAATAATAAAACAGAGAAAGTTAAAGACAATTTTTAAAATTAACATTTTAAATATGAGACACCATAAATTATTTAAAATTTGTAGTTTGATGATCGATAACTCCAGTTGCATGATAAAACGTTATATAAAAAATTAGTAGGTAAAGCACCATATTATTATCACTTCCTAGTTATTAAATAATTATTCATGTGAAAATAATTATTTTCTTCACGTTATGCTAAAATTCAACAAAAAATTGGATGGGCTATTTAAAGAATTAAAATGATTTTGACACCCTGTATCATTCATACAAGTTGCATGTCACTGTCAACTTGGAATTGCATTGGAATTATTTTTGGTTAAATTTAATTTCAAGTCATTATGTCACCATTTAAATGTGCAAAATTTTCTGCACAATTTGATATATAGAGCAAGGGACATAACGCTTTCTTATCACCTTCAATTTTATGAATCTTCATGTCGTTTAAACTTTAAACGTGGACCGACAAAATAATTTATTTTCATGTCAAAAATTCCAATTTGCGTTAATTATTCGAGATATTACTCCTTGAAAATAATTAGAGCATCCAACTAACATTTAATATCTATATCCTACACTATTATCACTCCGTAGTATATATTCTTACAATAATTTAATCATGATAGTCATTTATACTGTAAACTTTTTTTTACTACTACTTTATGAAGAAAATGTGTTTCTATTTTCCAGCGTTAGTGTGCAAGTACAAAGTATGCCTCCTTTATTTTCATGGACTATTTAGAAGCATGCAAGTGAAATATTATCCTGTTTTCCAGCAGTTTACTTTGAAATTTGAATTGGCTTTTATCTTATAGAGGACAATTTTTCTTAAACAATTTTTTTGCACACTAAAGTTCCCTACATACTAATCTTATCTATAGGTTAGGTTAGTAATTTAACAAAACATGAAAATGTAGGCTAAAAGTCATTGCAGGTATACCCCTACTATTTTTGCATGCAACTTGTCCATATGTAATACAATTACATTAATTTGCTTTTAGTTAAGTAACTAAATTGCACCGTTTATTAAATTTTCTGACACTAGAGCGAGTAGGGGAATGATTTTTTTTATGTTTCAAAACTTTTTTCTGCTTTAAACTAGCCAAATAAAATACTCCAAACTTAGAATTTCTTTGTTCCAATTTATTTCTCATCTCGCCTTCAATGTGGAGACTCACATTTCATTCAAAACATTGTTTTGATCTTCCTGTTTCAGACAGTTTTCCTTTTTTACTTTGTAAAAAAAACATGAAACGAAACTCACTGCAGTAGTTTTTTTTTGTTAGAATTGAACTATGACCACTTGCAAACTTATGCCATGAAGTACATATCTGTATTTGTGTAACATGGAAAATTAGCATAAAAAGTTTTTCTGGTGGTAATAGTGGCGTAATCGGTTAAAGTTGAGGATCCTTAAAAGTGCTTAGGGTACTACCAAGGTCAGGAAAGACGTGCGCAAGGATCTGAAGTCGTCACACATCATCTTGTCTCTACTCACTTTTACATATTACATGTTAGTAGAGTACACGAGGACTAAATGCAATCTAGAATCCACAAGGCAGACGGCTGTTCTTTATTTTTATTTTCGTCGAGTGAGAAATGGTTCTCCCCCCACACTAACAGTTTCTTAAAAGTCAAAATAGTACAGCTAAAGTCAATTAAGGTATATAAGTAAATAATTAATTTTAGCACTATGCACTATCCACGTCACAACTTTAGCACATGTCCTGTGTATCAAAAAGAGAGAGAGAGAGAGAGAGAGAGAGAGAAGAATTACAGTCAATAAGAAGGAAAAAAGACAAACTTTTTCAAAGACACAAGAATGAACACGCAAAAAAAGTTTCAACATTTAAACAAAATGAAAGTTCTTTTTACATAGTTTAAATATTTCACATCTCTCATGTCATACATACAAAACTACACTTTTTTATATACATAAGACTAAAACAAAAGAGTCAAGTCGATACACTGCAATATGTATACATACATAGCTAGTTATATGAGAAGGGCGGGGAAGAGGAGGAGGCGGGATATACTGCATGTGGTAAATAGTAATGAAGAACATTTGGGTTAATATTGTGATGACAGTTAAAGCAATTAGCCGGAGTAAATTGTACCTAGGTATATAATAATGAAGACCACAGAGAAAGAAGGAAAGATGCTCTCGTAGGAGGATCACAGTTAAGAGAGAGAGAGAATGAACTTAAGGTATGCTATAATACACACTATGTTGACTGTTAATGATTATAATATATATTCCTGCACGTTGTAAACGGTTCAAAATGTTTTTTTAAAAAAATTTGATGCTGATGCTACATGGTCTGGTGACAAGCTGTCGGCTAGACACAGATGAGGATGTACCTTGAAATGTTTCATAACTTTCTTTCTTTAGAACGTCAAGAAAGAGTGAAAGACTTGCTCTTTTTTTCTCTGCATATAAAAATGTAATAATAATAATTTTTCTTTTTTTTTCAAACACTTCATTGCTAATATGTGCACTCTGTAGGTGCGCCTAGATTCATAAATTTTTTTTCGACTCACTTTCAGAAGAGACAGAGAGAGTACAGGTTATAGGGCAGAGATTAAAAAGTTGAGTTTTTAAAAAAATGCGACTATTTGTGCGCTATTTGTAATCGTATAATAACAAAATGAACAAAAAATGTTTTTTAAGTTTAAAGAGAGAGAGGCAGGTTTTGATTTAGGGTCTGCAAATGCTTTCCCATTGGCATCATTTGAAAAAGAGCATTTAATGAGCTGGAAGGACGCACACATACTCGTACATACACAACCCACACAAACATTAAAACAAGAAACAGGAGCAGTTTAACTTTTTCTTTTGGTACAATCTCTCCTGGAACACACACTCTCAGCCACTGACTTTTTTGTATTGCTACGCTACGAGTACATGTGTGAGTATGTCAATGTGGTCTAAATTCTAAACTATTTCGTTTATTGCCCCTCTCTTATGAACTACTACCACTACTACTTGCACAAACATTATAGAGCTTTTGAGATGAAGTAAGAAGGCAAAAAAAATTTATTTTTTTTGATGCATGTGAAAAGATTCAGGATTTAGATTGTGGTTTGCGTGTGTGTGTATGTGTGTGTGTAGATTTCTTAAAAGAAACTTTCTTGGAGATATACAATTCTAATTCTATTATAGCTAAGTTTACTTTTGTATATTAAAATTCTATATATGATTCCATTTTCCTTGTACATTTGCGCCCGTGTTCTAAAACCTCCTCATTTGCAGACATGGAGTGTCGACTGTGTTGATGACTGACGCCACAGTGGTATAATATATTATTATATTAATGCAAATCTGAAACGGTTGAGTCTATGGATCAGGAGGCATTCAGCAATGCCAAGTTTGAATTTTGTTAATTCCTCTTACTCTGTGTCCTTCTGTCGTACGTCAAAAAGTTGAAATAATATATTACACTATATATATATATATATATATTATGCATGTGTGCCGACTAATTTATAAAATCTTCCATGTCTATATTTTATAATGTATTCAAATAAGGACTCAAACAATTTTCCATTCTGCTGACACAACTAGATCGACGTTTGATTTGTCTAATGTATTCCTTATAGGGGAGGATAGGGTAAATATGTGCCTGTTGGGTTTTCATTTAATTATTATTAATCTACGATATGTCAACTCATACTTCAACACATCTTTCAGAAACTGTGATAATTCTCAACAAATTTTTGCAATTTAGTTAGTTTAAAAAATATTAAATTAAGTGACACAAATCATGGACGGCTAGGAAGTCCGCTTTTAATGGATGTCAAAAATTATTTATTATTTATTATCATTACGAAATAAAATAAGCTAAATGTATACCAGTAGCACATTTTAACCCCTTTCAATCCTCGCATATAGTAAATAGAGAGATATCTATATATGCATAATAATACAAAATAAATGGATTAAAGAAAATGGGATTGAATATTTTTTTGTTCTCTTCTCTGCTACTTAACTATACGGCGTATTAATATAAAATCTACAAAGTAATTCAATACTAAGTATTACATTTAATTCTTTCTGATCCATGATCCATTCATGTTTATTTTGTATTGTCATTTATACTCACGAATTGATTAAACTATATAATAGATTACACTAGACAAGCATATAAATAATAACTTATCAAAACTCTCATTAAATATACAATACAAATAAAGACACAAAAAAAATTTATCCATCATGATGATCCTCTCAGAAACAGTTTTGTCTTAAATGAGTTTGAAAACATTGTGTTGTTATTTCTACTGATAGTCAACTTTATACATTACAAGTTAAATGTTATTGTGACAAAAAATATATTAAATAGTCCCTGCAATTTATTTTGTTTGAGTGTATTGTGTGAGTAAAAAAAATCAATGTACGATAATTCTAAAAGATAAGAATTTATTCATCTATTGTAATTTTTAAAAAGTTGAAAAATAAATGTAACAAGAATTACAATTTAATCTCTTTTTTACTCTTGTATGTTTTGTATTACAGGAATAAAATAATATGGTGATTATCCAACTTGAGCGGTGCTGACAAGAACAATACAATTTCAACAAGAACCATTTAAAAAGTACAAATTGTACAAGATGGGAGAGAAAAATATGATCAACTTAAAATAATTTGTGATGGTGTGGGGAAGCAAGTAAAAAAAAGAGAAATTTATATGCATCAGTGAAATTAAATCCCTGAGTCTGGTATTCAGGTGTAATCGAGCTACACAAAATTACAAGAGAGAGAAAAGGCAACTCCGAAAAAGTTTTCATTTTCTTTTCTCAGTCGGGAAATTTCTGTGCAGAAAGTTGTGATTTACACATAGCAAAACAAGACAAAAAGAAAATTTGGATTTGTGGTTTGGCCGATATTTTATACCGTCTGGAGTAGTTGTGACTTGTGATTATAATAGTGGAAAAAAACGCAAAGGCTTTTTGACGGAGGATTTTTAATGTGAGACGACGACAGACCTTTTTTTGTGTTGGGGGAGGGGTGACACATACAAATACAAACAAAAACTCTTAGTTGGGTTGAATATGGCTATATACTTTTTATAAGGTTGACGTGTGCCTGATTTAGAGTACGCCGGTAGTAGACGTAGTGGTGGTAGTGCCGGACGGAAGAAGTTTGAAGTCAAGTGTATTTGTGTGTGTGTGTGTAGGATTTATATGTAAGATAAATAAATGACTTTGTGCACAACTCATTGGTGATATGAGTTCTAAGGAGAAGGCAGAACTTGAACTGAGCTCCTCTCAGACTTCAGTAGGACAACAAACACTTCATCTCCCGTCCTCCACTTCAATACCCTCATCACCAGAACCATTAACATGTTTCCAAAAGTAAGATTATCTAATACATAATATATGCATTCATTAATTATCTTTAATGAATGTTTTAAAAATAAATTATTTTTTTTCTTGTCTCTACTCCTAAAAACTAATAATGTTGTTAAATATATTTTTTTAATAGGTTTAGAAATAGGGCGTCTTATCTTGAACTCGTCGTCTTTGTTCATAGTGCTTCAAGCTTCTTGGCTAATATAATTCTACAAGATTTACTCCTTGAAAAAGCATGTCGAGTAAATCTTGCATTTTCCAATGAAATCTGTGATGAACTACAAGCTAGGTAAAAAAGATTTTAACAAAAGTGAAACAAAAGGAGAAAGTCCTTTTTTTTAGTGCTAGAAATTGTGCTCTATTTTGTGTTGTACAGAGAGAGAGAGAGAGGAGTAAAAAAAAACTTTCTCATTGTTATTTTCTCTTTTGTGTTTTCTTTTGTGTTTTCTTTTGTGTTTTCTTTTGTGTTTTCATACAGAAATACATCAATTTATAAAGATGAAGAAACTCAAGTACAAAAGTTAATCTCATCAGTTAATATTTGGAGAACAATTCTTGAGTATGTTAAACATATAGAGAGATATTATCAACTTAATTCTCTTGAGAATTTAATTTTAATTCAAAACTATAAAGACAATTTATTTTTATCTTATTTATTACAGTAATGTCTTCCCTCCGGTTTGTATCCTCTTCCTGGGAGCGTGGTAAATGAGAATGAAATTTATATTAAAGAAAGTTTTTATTTTAATGATTGTCAAAAAAAAGTTGACAAAAAAAACTAAAAAAAATAAATTACCACAATTTACATTCAAAAAATTTTGATTTACAGGTCGGACATTTATGGTCGAAAATTCCCTGTTCTTCTCGTCCTATTTGGCTACATAATTCGTTACATTGGACTCCTCTGTAGTGTCTACTTTAGATCATGGAATGCTGAAATAGTGGCTTTAATCTCTTCCTTGCCAATCTCTTTGACAGGAAGAGGAGCCGCAATTAGTATGGCACTCTACAGTTATATTACAGACACAACGTCCATTGAAGATCGTACCCTTCGGATGGGCATTGCCACTGCATTGCGGATAGGTGCAAAATCTTTGGGTTCAGGTAATAGAGAAATTTTAAGAAAAAAATAACATGATAAAAATAATATTATTTTATAATTTTCATCCATCATTTTTTAACCTTTTTTTATCCACAGCTGTCGGTGGATTTTTAACTCGGAGTGGTAAGTCTCTACCATTACGAAATTGACTACTGTCAAATACAGATTCTGTGATAGGAACAAACCCCCCAAAAAAACAATGTAGTAAAATTTTATTGAGAATTCCCTTCATGTAATTTGTATGAATCATAAAAATTTAATTTTCTTTTTTTGTGTGTATTCTTTTTTAAGGAGTTGGATTTGTCGGATTTTTTGCCATTGCCGGCTCCGTCGATATTTTTGCTTTTGCCTATACGCTTTTCTTCATTAAGAATACTCGAAAGGAAAATGTCATTAGAAGTAAAAAGAAGAGCAAAGTTTGTAAAGACATTTTTGACATCAAGAATATCAGTGAATCCACAAAAGCTTTCTTTAAATCAAGGGAAGGGAATTTGAGGATGCAATTGATTACCTTGGCTGGTACGTAAAGTTTTTTTTTTTGACGTACATGCAAAAGTATATCCGAATTTAATGACAAGTTTTTTTCTTTTCTGATTTGGATATTTTAGTTGTTATTTTTTGCACAGAGTTTCCTTTACAAGGTAAGTCTACCGTCTATTTCATACATTATACATATGTACTTTTAGTATGTATATATCGCAGTGCACTCCAGCCAACTTTTTCTTTTTATATTCCCTCCTCCACTTCTGTCTCTAATCCTTACCTTGTTAGTTCACGTTTATATAAAACTCACGTTTCTCCACGAATGGCAATTTTTTGCGAGTCGACTCCAAGTGCAAATTACTACTCTCTCTCTCTTGGTTTATAGTAAATTGAGCAAAAGATTTTTTTTCCACTTTTTCCGACCTCCGATTATACTTTACCCAGTCCCAGTAACGCCATATGTTATGATCCTTGTCTATATGTATTAAATGTTCAATGTGAATATATATGAGTACTCTTGTCATAATACTGTTGAAAAAAAAGAAAACGACTAAATTTATTGTCTATCAACTTTTAATGCAGGTGAAGAAATTATTCTCTATTTGTATGCCCGTTATAAATTGCAATGGGATGCTGGAGACTACGGTTATTTTGGCACCTTTAGAATGCTCACCGGTTTCATGGGTAAATCTCATTATTTATATATTATGATGACTCAATGTACCAAAGTTTAAAGTACAAAGTAAATAGTATATGACAGACAATTTCATTCGAGTTGAGTAATGGAGACTTTTAATATATTTATTTTTGCCATGAATTTTTAATAATCATTTCTTTCTTTTTTTTGGTGAATTTTTTTTCAGGTGGTATAATGTCCACTGGAATCCTCAGCCGAGTTTTAAAAATTTCTGATGCTTTTATTGGAATTGTGTCATGTTGTAGCCAAATTGCGGGCAGTGTCATTTATGCTGTGGCAAATAGTTCCTGGATGATGTATTTAGGTAATGTAGAAAATTTTTAAAATGTACAAATAAATTCATTTTAATAAAAATTAATTTAAAATTTTCTTTGTATTTTAATACAGCTCCACTGGTGGACATTCTTAATGGCACAATGACCATTTGTGCTCGCTCCATGGTATGAATTATGATACAAATTTTGTAGCTATAAATTTATTATGTAATTTTTACATATATGACTAAATGTGATGAATCATGTTGTTGACAAAACAAAACAAGGTGTCAAAAATCATTCCCGTCGACGAAATTGGTAAAGTGAATGCATTTATCGGTGTCATCGATTCTGTAAGTCAATTGCCGGCTGGGCCAATCTATAGTGCTATTTATAGAGCAACTCTAGACAAATTTATTGGTGCTGTCTTCATGGTCTCCATCGGATTCACAGTTCCACCATTGATTATTTTTGGGTATTTTATACAAAATAACGATTAACCTTCATCATTTTGTTTGCCGTTGTTAGTCTCTTGTTAAATATGTACACAGTTATTTTATGTACGTCAGTAGTACAAAAGTAGAAGTAGTCGTAGTAGTAGTGCCATGCACGAATATCATTTAACTTGTCTTGAAAATTACACATTACTTTATAAATATTTGGGGTGAGGGGTCAATTCTTTTGTCAATTTTTTTTATTTTCTAGAATGAACTGGGGTTGCCGTGTAAGAAGGAAAAGCAGTAAAGGAGGAGAGTGTCCTGAGTCTGAGCATAACCATTTACAATGAAATTAAAAGAAAAAAAAGACAAAAAGAGAAAAAAAACCAACCATTTTATTCATAATTATATATATCTACTCCCTTCCGTCTTCATCATGATTCATATTCATGAATCATGATTATGACATTGATGACTGTCTTGTGACAACAAAAAACCAAAAAAAAACTATTAATTTCTGATATCCGAGTAATATTGTACCAAGTAATGGGAATCCGCTTATCTTTAAATACATATAAATATATATATACCTATCAAAACAATTTTTTTGAGATACATGACACATATTATATACACAACTTTTTGCTTATTACATAAAATAATTTATAAATTATTATACGTAAAATATTTAATATCATTAAAAAATTGCTGTCCGCGCTCTGTACCGGTATAATACATACATGTGTATCTGTATAAATGTAGCTCTAAAAAAATCTCCCACACAGTGATTGCCTTTTAGCAAATATAAAAATATTATTATTGTAACAAGATTCAGATTTATACCGACACAGCATTTTATTTGAATTGCTAAAATATAATATTAGAAACCAATGAATGAATAAAAAAAATTGTACGTTATAATGTTATGTACAATGATATATATACCTATACAAACTGTGTTGTTTATACTGCCCACAATTTTTTTAAATGTAGAGTAATTTTATGGGATTGTGTGTGTATGACAAAATAAAATTCTTTAGGAGATTGTGATGTGACAAGGGACACATATAAAATTCATGTGTAGGGGACAGGGGTAGTTCAACTTTTATAACAGAGTAAAAAAAAAACTTTATTAGACTTCTTATCTGTGCGCTAGTTCAAAGGATTAATTTTTCAAGGCTATTATTAAAATAACAAGTACAAATGCAAGGAGTTGTCATTTAATTATTATATGTTACATATATTTTTTTATACATACAAAATATATAAATAGTTATAGAACATTAGACTAAATATTTTTGTTTGTCATGCCGGATAAAGTAAACCATTGCTCTCTTTTTCTTGATGAGGATATTATAAATGAATTCTTTTCATTCTTTTTCTCTCTGAAATTGCTTGCCCTATTTTTGACGTAAACTCGATAATGTCACTGTCCAAAAAAATTTCTCTCTCTCTCTCTCTCTCTCTCTCTGTCTGGATAATGAGAGTACCATGGAAATATCTGTACTGACTTCATAAAAAAATCTAAAGCACGTCAAGGTCACACAAAGAAAGATTTTATATTGATGAATCAATCACCAGCAGGGACCCATTAGCATGATATGATATTATGGTGGCAGCATGTCTTGGTTTAAATACATGTAACCATAAACTTGATGGACTGTTGTATATTTTCATGTCAATATTTTTTACATACAAATATAACAAGTAATTTAGACTAACGATAAAGTTAACTTGTAGAGAGAGAGAGAGGGAGGGAAAAGACATTAAAAAATCTTGTGGCATATGCGTCTTTCTTTTCAAATCATTTTTTTTTGTTCATGTCAACTATTGACAACTTAACAAGAGCAAGAGCAAGAGTTGTTATACATAAGAAGCTTTCTCCTTATTGCGAAGCTCTATTGCATAATACACTGTACTGGTTTATTTAGTTAGTTGACTCAACTTTTTAAAATTATATTTCACTTTTCGCTTCATTTCATATTAAAATTTTAATTATTTAATGTTTCCAACTTATACAATACAAGTACACACACCATGGCAGATTACTTTTGTGTCTATGACTTTGCCTCTAGACATGATTCATATAGTACACTTCATGTACAAAAATATGTTTGATATAAAGAAGGAATGACCCGAGTGTATAATTTAATAAAAGAAAATATATTTTCATCGTGCATATATGCACACAGTATACCACAGATATTCGTATGCGTATATTTGTACAATGCGTGCAAAAAGTTGGTGAGAGGATGAAATGATTTATGCATTAAATCTGTACATTCATAAATTAAAATATTTTTTTTTGTACATGTAACCAAAATAAATCTTCTTGTTTCGCCCAGAATAACTATTCTACACGTTTTCTGTTATATATATACATATATATATTTGTAGAGTATAAATTGCTAATGAATTGCACTCGTTTCTTGTTTAATTTGTTTCATCAAAAAAAAAAGTTGGCAAGAAAAGTGAGAGAATTTAGTTGTCTCATTCTCTCCCCTCCCCTTTTTTCAGTCTAATTTTAATAATCCATTCACATTTTTAATAATAAAAAAAATTATAAAATAAAGACAGATTTTTTTAAAGCGCGTGTAGAGAAGCACGTAGACACTCGTGGAGACAATTAAAATCAGCACAATCTCAGCCATGTTAGCACATGCACGGACACACAGAGAGAGATTTAGAACCCAATGTGTTATTTATTGTTCTAGCTAGATAATACATAATATAGGCAGACAAGGTTATCAATATAGCATGAATTTAATGTTGCAAAATGTAATGTAATTAATGTCACCTGTCACGTATGCAATATGATGGATTCAACCGATTTTATAGTTTGTAGCAGTCGTTAATTAAAGAGTCTTCAGGTGTGTTGTGTGCAAGAGAGGGAGAGAGGATTTTTTCAGTTTTCTTGTCATTTGTCTTATATTCTTTGTATGTATAGAGGTCAAGGAAACATGGAGAAAGATCCAATAATTCCAATCCCTTGGGAAGATTTGACCGTTTGGGGGAAAGTAAAGAAGGGCTTTTCTCTCATAACAATTGAACCAGCTTTGTTGGTTCATATGACAGCTTCTTTCTTGGCCAATGTCATCATTAATGAATTTCTTTACCATCAAGCTTGTTCTGTAGACGTGGGACTTGATGAACATTATTGTGCCAAGTAAATAAATAAATAAAAATTAATTTAAAATTATATTGATTCTGCACATTTATTCTTGTCTCCTCAAAGGGAAATTGTCGTTATATGTATTAAATATAATTTTAATTGTTTTTCAATTTTTTATAGTAACCGATCTTCAAGGAATCATCCAAAGGTTGCAGAGTTCGTAGCTGACATTAATATTTGGCGTCAAGTCCTTGACAATGCTCCTCCAGTTGTCTTTGTTCTTTTTCTTGGAGCATGGAGTGATATTTATGGAAGGTAATTAATTGTAGTTCATTATTTTATAAACTTGGTTTTAACTTGTGCTAAATAAAATTACAGAAAATTTCCACTCCTTCTCTCAATGTTTGGCTACATAATTCGTTATATTGGTCTCCTCATTTGTATCTACTTCCCAAATGTGTCAGCTCAAATTGTGGCTGTTGTGGCGTCCCTTCCAGTGTCCCTTACCGGTGGAAGGACAGTTATCAGTATGGCTTTGTACAGTTATGTTGCTGACACAACTAGCTTTGAATATTTAACATTGAGGACTGGAATTATGACGGCGGTTCGAACTTTTGGAAAATCAGCTGGGTCAGCTCTTGGAGGGGTTCTAAAGTCTCAAGACAAGAGTTATGTTTTCATTTATGCTGTCGGGGGAGGCCTTGATATTATAGCATTTGCCTACACTCTCTTCTTCATAAGAAATACCAGAAAAGAAAATGTAGAACGTAGTAAAAATACATGTAAAATAATGGGAGATATCCTTAATTTCCGAAATGTAATCGAATCGGCAAAATCATTCTTTAAGAAGAGAGTCAATTATGGAAGAGTACAATTAATTTTGCTAGTCCTCACACTCGTTTGTACTATGGCTCCCATGCAAGGTCAGTTTTGGGGTCACAATTATTTTTATTCTCTTGTATGAGTTTCTACTTTATGATAATTAACCGTCTTTTTCTAATTATTATTGCAGGAGAGGAAGCTAATTTACAAAATTTTGCTTACCAACATGTGAAAACAAATTCTAACAGCACCATAAAATGGAATACAGAAGACTTTGCCTACTATGAAACTTTTAGAATGTTGACAGCATTCATAGGTAATACTTGCAAAGATTTTTTAAACATTATTCTAAATTATTTTAATTAATTAATTGTTTATTAGGTGGCATGATAACACTGCTGGTACTGGTCAGAATATTCAAAGTGAAAGATTCTCTTCTTGGAATTTTGTCTTGTATTAGTCAAATAGCAGGAAGTTTAGTCTATGCCTTTGCTGGGAATACTACAATGATGTATATAGGTGAGTTATTAGTTAATTTTTGGGGACATTTTGTTCAAAGGTATTTTAAAAAATGTTTTAGTTATAATTTTCCATTTGGTACATTTGTAGCTCCTGTCGTTGATATTTTGAATGGAAGTATGATAATTGCCACAAGATCCATGATTTCCAAAATTGTCCCAAGAAGTGAAATTGGAAAGGTCAACTCATTTGTGGGCACAATTGATGCCACAACACCTCTCTATGCAAATCCACTTTATGCAGCAATTTTCAGATTGACGTTACATACGATTCCGGGAGCCCTGTTCTTTGTCTCTGTGGGCTTCACAATTCCTCCTCTCATCATTTATATGTAAGAATTTTAAATACTTGAAATTATTTCATCTCTGTTCCGTTGTTATGTGTGTTCATGATGTAAAATTGACATTTTCCATTTTATTTTCAGAATTTTCTATTTTGTATTTGATCCTAAAAATATGCAAAATCAGGGGAAAAAATTATCATCGGGGAGTAACTCTGTAGAGTCATTTGAAGATGAAATCGAGGCCGTCAAATATTAAAAATACTATTCAATGCTCATTGTAAAAGCTGACATGATCTGAAATCAAACTTTCAGTTTCCTTTTTTGTACATACAATTAATTAAATAAATAATTGAAATTAAACATTCTCACATTCAACATGACTTATTAAACTTGCCATCAAAACGAGTCACTGCATGCTCTTGCCATCTGAGGGAAAAAAAAGTACATCAAGGCGGGAAGGTACGAAAACCGCAGCCGTGGTTTTTATTGTGTCGTTTTTTTATTTTGGCTGTGCAACGTAAGTGAGTTAAACGGACAAAAGTGACTGTGTAAAAGTTCGGAAAAAAGAGTTTCCGGATCGTTGAACAATTCGTAGGAGAGCAGGCAATCAAGAAATGCTTCAAACTCCACCATCGACTGCAAGAATACAACCATCCCCTGAAAGACTTGCTGTCCAAATGAGATACATGGAGCGGCGATACGATGACGTTTTAGGAAAAGTCTTGGAGCAGAATGCCTTAATATTAAAATCCGTGTCCAGAATGCAAGACGATATTAAAAATCTTCGTACAAAGTTGGAGTCTCTGGAAATTTCAGCGGCTCAAGAGGAGGCCATTCCCCCAACCCCTAACAACAAGGTAAATGGTGTGGACACTCGTTTGACTGAAAATAATTTGTTGCAAGGTCAACATGGTGTTGGACTCCATTCTCCAGCAAATGTTGGAGCCTCATTGTCAGCTTTGACATCACCATTTCAACAACCGGGACCCTACTACAATCCTTATCCTCATCCAATGTATAATCCATACATGATGATGCCCATGTCTGATCCAATGGGATATTTTGTCAATCCAACTATGCAGTACGCTGCCATGTATGCAGCTTTGGGTCAAAATGCCACAGCAACAACTACTACTCCAACTCCTGTAGTTCCTCCGTTGAAACCCCTCTCTGAATTGATTAAAATACCTGAAGGTCAATGGAATTGTGAAAGTTGTTATACATCAAATGGCAAGGATAGTTTTGCTTGTGTCGCTTGTACAGCCCCTAAACCGGGTTGTGCTGTGCCGATGTCAAAACCCGAATCACAACCAGTAGCAACTACATCTACCCCTTCATTTACTTTTGGATTTTTACCACGATCAACAACTCCGAAGGACAATTTTCCAACCACAACGACCACCACCACCCCCGTTGGAACCTCTATATTTGCTTCACAACCAACTCCTACTCCGACAGCAACTGCTTTCCCAACTAAAACAGAGTCTCCAGCCAGCACAATTTTCAATTTATCAAATAAAGATACACCAACAAAGACTTCAACTACTACAGTAATTTCTATGAAGTCAAATGTAACTCCGACTCCTAAGAGTAAGTGAATTGTCAATATTTATTCAACTTTCTTTGTTGTATTTGAAGAGTGTAATATGTAGTATGTTTAATTTGAATTGACATTGATTTTATATTTTTATCATAAAAAAATGTAATATGTTTTGTTTATTTTTTTTATTAGGTGAAAGTAAAACTAACACCAAAAAGGATGAAAAGCCGGTTGTTCCTGATTTCTCCAAACTTTCTTCAAATATTTTAAGTTTTGCTGATGCTGCATCTACTGGTAGTGGTACTCCTTCGTCAATTTTTGGGACTCCAGGGTCAACAACTTTTGGTTCTACTAGTGGTACTTCTTCCTCAATTTATGGGACTCCTCAAGGTTTTGGAACTGGGTCAACAACTTTTGGTTCTACTAGTGGTACTCCTCCGTCAATTTTTGGCTCATTGGGTGCTCCGATTAAACCCGTACTTGGTTCTCCAGCAGCTCTTAGCTCAACCCTAACTAGTTCTTCTGCCAGTAGAAGTCCCGCTGTCCCCGTAATCCCCGTTGCAAATAATAATGATGCTAATAATAATGATGATGAAGTTGTGGACGACTTTGAACCCAATGTTGAATTTGCTCCTGTCATTCCTTTACCACCCCTTGTTGAGGTTAAAAAAGGTGATGAGAATGAAAATGTACTCTTCCAACATCGAGCTAAATTACTTAGATTTGTAAAAGAAACAACAGAATGGAAAGAACGAGGTCTTGGAGATATTAAAATTCTTCAATCCAAGGAGGATTCTAAAAAAATTCGAGTAGTCATGTGGCGTGAAAAGGTGCACAAAATTGCTTGTAATCATTGGGTAACAAGGGATATGGAAGTCAAGAATTTTCAAGAACATAATCCTAAAGTTTTAATGTGGACTGCCCTTGACTTTGCCGAATCAGCTGAGGCAAAATCGGAAATTTTTGTTTGTCGATTTGGACAGGAGGAACAGGTACATTACAACACATATACTATTGGATAGAATTTTTAATTTTCATATGACATGAATTGATTCAATAAAGGTATTTTAGGTATTTATTATATTGAAAATGTTTGTTTTATTCTTTACAGGCCAAGGAATTCAAGAAACAAATAGATTTAGCAATTACATTAGTAGGCGATTCTTCCTTTAATAGTGATAGTAATAGTCCTGACAAATCAAAAACGGCCGACAAGGAAGAAGCGAAACCATTGAAGCCTCTTTCCGAAGTATTTAAGAAACCGGAAGGTCAATGGAGTTGTGATGCTTGTTATTCATCGAATGACAAGGATAGCCTTGCATGTGTAGCTTGTACAGCCCCTAAGCCTGGATGTACTCCCGTTCCAAAACCTAACCCTGTAACTACTACGACAGCTGCTCCAGCTTTTACTTTTGGATTTTTTCCTCCTAAAGAAAATGTTTCAACTACAACGACCACAACCCCCACTGGAACTTCCATATTTTCGTCACAACCAACTACTGGTACAGAGTCTTCAGCAAGCACAATATTCAATTTATCAAATAAAGATACACCAAAGCCTCAGACTCCAACTGGTACAGTATTTTCTTTGAAGTCAAACACAACTCCAGGAATATTCTCAAGTAAGGATTTTTTTTACATTTTGTCATTGTACTTGTAATCTTGGATACCTATATGTGCCTACTTTATCCTTCAAATCATGTTGTATTTATTTGATTATAATTTGCTGAAATTGTGGTCAAATCAATTTTTTCAAAACATGACTATTCTATTTACAGGTGAAAGTAAAGCGGATACTAAAAAGGAAGAAAAGCCGGCTGCTCCTGATTTTTCCAAACTTTCATCAAATATGTTAAGTTTTGCTGATGCTGCATCTACCACTAAACCCACGGCCTTTGGTACACCTCAGGCATTTGGAACTGGGTCAACAATCCAACCTTTTGGTTCTAGTGGTGGTACTCCTAAATCAGTTTTTGGCTCACTGGGTGCACCTGTTCAACCTGTATTTGGCTCTCCAGCAGCAAACTCCGCTGCCAACAGAAGTCCAGCCGCTGCTAATAATGATGATGAAGTTGTGGACGACTTTGAACCCAATGTTGAATTTGCTCCTGTCATTCCTTTACCACCCCTTGTTGAGGTTAAAAAAGGTGATGAGAATGAAAATGTACTCTTCCAACATCGAGCTAAATTACTTAGATTTGTAAAAGAAACAACAGAATGGAAAGAACGAGGTCTTGGAGATATTAAAATTCTTCAATCCAAGGAGGATTCTAAAAAAATTCGAGTAGTCATGTGGCGTGAAAAGGTGCACAAAATTGCTTGTAATCATTGGGTAACAAGGGATATGGAAGTCAAGAATTTTCAAGAACATAATCCTAAAGTTTTAATGTGGACTGCCCTTGACTTTGCTGACGTAGAGGAAGACCCAAAAACTGAAATTTTTGTTTGTCGATTTGGACAAGAGGAACAGGTACATTATTCCACAATACTATACTAATTTTTTTCCCCAAGTTTTAATGTGATACACAAATTGAATCAATAAAGGTATTTATGGTATCGTAAATGTTTTATCTGTTACAGGCAAAAGAATTTAAGAAACAAATAGATTTAGCAATTACATTAGTAGGCCAATTTCCAACTAGTCCAGAAAAAGTATCAACATCAACAAAGACTACAGAAAAAGAAGAGACAAAACCTTTGAAATCCTTTTCTGACTTTATCAAGAAACCTGAAGGTCAATGGAGTTGTGAAGGTTGTTACACATCCAATAGTAAGGATAGTCTTGCCTGTGTAGCCTGTGCAGCCCCTAAACCAGGTAGTACAGTATCAAACTCTAAACCAGCGTCAGAAGAACCTACTCATGAGCCTCCGTGTCGTGGTTGTGATCCTGATACATTTGACTTTTCCTCGCTGGATGGACGACAAGTACCCACTTTTGACGATTTACCTAAACCACAACGTCCAGCTGATTCTAATAAAAATGAAACCTTGAAGGAATTACTTACAAAAAACACCAATATTAATAATAAAGGCATCATTCCACAGACAATTGACAGCACAATAGGAAGTGGGGATGCCACGACACTCTCAAGTGTCCCAAGTGCATTAACCAATTTTACATTTTCATTGCCTTCCTCTACAACCATCACCTCAACAGCAACACCACCGACGACTATGGCAGGAGATGGAGGATTCAAGGTGAATGTGCCCACATTTTCCTTCAATCCTAATTTTACATTTTCCAAAGAGAACATGTCATCAATATCGGAGACTAATTCTGTATTTGGCGGTGGATTCACGGCAATTGAGACAAATGTACCCTCAACTGTGGATGGTCTTAATAATCTTGATGAAAATGGTGATGAAGACTACGAAGATGAAGATGATGAGACGATGTTTTTGAGTGACGGTCGTGTTTACTGTCGAAAAGGAGCTGGAGGTAATATTAGTCATTTATTATTAATAAAATCATCAACACATTTTTTAGTGTATTTTTTAAATATTATTTTATTTAACAACGATGTACATTGATGTTTTCAGACTTCCAGGACATGGGAGAGGGCAATGTAAAAATTGTCTATGATGGTGATCATTATTGTGCTCGTTTTAACTTCCTTTCTGCCACGGATGAGATTGAACATTTTATTGCAACAGAGACAACCGTCACAGTAAGATATGACTTATTTTTATTGTTTCTTTAAGAAATTACCATGATACCATGATTAATGTTTATTTTTTCATTTCTTGTAAAATATACCAAATTGAAACTGATTCATGTCTGTATAGAATAAATATAATGGAGCATTTTTGTTTCTTTTTCCTTTATTTGCAGTCTACCGGAGATAATACTTTTGAATGGGACTTTATCAATCTCACGGGCAACGAAAGTGCAGAGAAAAGTAGAATCCGAGTTGTTTTTCCAGATCAACAAGCATTCGATTCTTTTGCATCTACTATGTCTGATGTATGTGGTTGAATACCTTTTTTTTTATCTTGTCACTTTTTATTATTATTTTTGTGAGTTACACTATCGATAAAAATATAATTTGCTTTGTTTCATGGTTTACAAGTAATTTTATTTTTTTATTTTATTTTTTAGAGCGTTGATATGGCCATGCAAGCGGGTGTAACAGAAGCAGATCTGAGAGATGAAGCCGCGCAACATGACTAAATTTCGTTTGTACACTTTTCTTTGTTTTAAAGATTTTGCTCAGAGTAGCACAACATGAGTAACCTGAACCTTTTACTAATAATACAGAGTTGTCGGCATTTTTTGATCAGTAATTAAGTAAATATGTTAATAATAATATGTAATGAATTGTAATGTAATCTTTAGAGAACTTTCTTCTGATATTCTATAGATTATGATAACCCTATAATATAGGGCCTATATATATAGCGTCGTGTACTACATGGTCAATTGATGGTAGTAATTGTGACTGCATTGATTCTGCATGCAGGAAGTTTAAAAAATTGTCTTTATTTATTTTTAATTGATTAATTGTAATTTTAAAAAGAGGAGTAATAATTAAACTATCAAAGACTTACTAGCATAGGAAATTAAATAATCATACTATTTGTTTGAACTATATACGTTGTAATCATTGTATAGTTTAATCGATCTCGAGAGTATCAAGCTATTGGAATCAATAATTTGTTATATTGTGTAATGTCTTTGTGAACTTGTAGTGATTCACACGTTCACCTTTAGTATTGTAAAAAATTGATATTCCGCTATTAATAATATTGGCAGTGAGCTAATAAATTCCTTCTGAGCAAGTGATTCAACTTTTTTTTCATTTTGTTGTCTAACCACTTTTTTTGTCATAAATTGATCATGATATAAAGTAAGTAATTAGGTGCGCAATATTTGGATTGTCATGAAAGAATCATTTCTTTTTCTACGTCTCGTATTTCAAAAGTGTAATAATAGGTACATGAGGACTATTCGAATATGTAAATACTTATACTGTCCTTGATTTTCTTAATTTTAACGGTCATACAGACCCATTCTTTATTTTTTATGGATTACAAAATTAAACAAAAGTTTTGATCATCTTCCAGTTTTTAATATTTGTTTTGTATTTTTATGCTGAATTGTACGGATTACAACTCATTCATGACTTGGGAGAGGAGGAAGGATATACACGAAGGAATTTGTATTATTTACTCTGTTAAAATGCTGAGACTTGAAATAACTAGGTGGTACCATACTTGTGTATTAAATATTATAACATGATGCCAACCGTAAAAAAGGAGATAATTCCGGGTAGTAAGAGAGAGAGGGAATGGTATGATGTGAAGCTTTATATTATCAAAGACTGGTAATAAATATCATGAGGCTTGCTACAAATTGTACTTACTTGGACCCTAAGTGGGAGCTCATATTTCTTAACTGCGTCGTAAGAAAAAATGTTGAGATGGTACTGTGACTACATGTATGCATGTATTTAATAATACGCTTTGTCATTAGTAAAATAGGAAAATGGAGCTAATGGCATTGGCTGATTCTTATTAAAATATCTTCCGTTGAATAAGACAATTTTGTAAAAACGTATCACGCCAAACACAAATATGACTTGAATAATATGTACTACAAAAAAGTCCAGAGGATATCATTTAATTCTCCATAATTTATCAATCCATCACTTATCATAATATTTTGGTCGTAAAAATTCCAGTCACTACATAAGGTAAATATAATATAAATTGAAATGGGAGGGGAGGGGAGGAGGGGGGGGGGGGGGGGTGAGAGTATTAACAATTATACAAGTCATATGAACTCTCTATCAGTTAATTTTTTATTTTGCAAACTTTGCATCCTGATTCCTGTAATGGATATCATGTGTAAATAATAATCACCCCTGGAATGAATGAATGTGTCTCATATTTGGTATTTTCTAGATACACGAGTATTTAGTAAGTAGGTAGAAACTTTGACAAAAAAAGGTTATTGTCATTTCATCAAATTTATTGTCATTCTCATTAATTAGGGTATTTAAAAAAACAGCTAAAAAGTGAGTTTATTCTTAAAAATATTCTCCATTCATTTTGTCTGAATTTACTACATAATGTTTAACTATAAGTAGCATTAAATTGGCTCAAGGAATGTTTTATTTTAAATATATTCAGTTGTTTATTAATAACTATATATTATTTACGTATAGGTATATATTTTATTTTGTTAATTAATTAAATATTCATAAATAATTATCTGTCAAGATACGTATAAAAAATACGTCACAATATTACTAATTACTCTTTTTACTACATGAGTAGTAACTATATAATATCTGTACATATTTTAACACAAAGGAAAATTGTGGAAACGACAAAGAGACAAAACAATTGTAAATCAGTGACACAAAACATGAAGGATATATTTGTAAAATAATATAAATATGTATGTACACAGTTGTAACCCCTACATTGAAATGAAATGCAAACACTAAATGAATATAAGAAGAACAGCAATGATTTGCAATGACAAGGCTAGTCCAAAAAGAAGGGTCATTTTCATACTGAACCGTTGTCCACCCTCTTGATTCACTAGACGATTGGCATTCATGAGCTCCTTAATTTTCTGACTACCCATCACATTCTTTGAACTCTTGTAAAATCGTTTCTTGTCCTCCTCTGATAAAGGACCATCCTCTATCAACACTGAAAAGTCTTGTCTCTTGACCCCGTCAATCAGAATATTTGGCAGTTCTGGAGTCTTCTCATCAGTACTAGCCAGTGTGGCAGTATCCTACAATAAAAAAACAAAAAACAAATTAGCATCACCAAAATGTAAAATTGTGTTTCATTTTTCAATTTCTCACAAAAAAATAATTTTAACTAAAGAAATAGTCGAAAACTTATTCCCGAAAATTAGTTAAATAGAGATTTTTAATAATCACTGAAAATATCAATAATCTGATACTTTTCTCATCTACCTTGAGAACTTGACTTGTCGAAAATATTAGTCAACAACCTTTAAAATTAGACGTAATAATTCTTTGATCGTATGGAAAAACAATTTTATTAAGTAACTTTGTTATCTCAAAATTTTCAGTTCAACCAAATAAATAAAAAGTCATATGACCCTAGTAAAGTCAGTGACTCTGAGTCACCCTTTAGACAGAATGAGCATGCTACGACTTTGTTCATTGTCAACAAAGTGAATGTAAAGTAAACTTGAATAAATTTTTTGTTTATTATTATTTTTTTACCTTGACAGGTTGGTGATGAACTTTAGACACATGTTCAATTGTTGTCAAAATATTTGGTTTTTCTTTCTGTTTCTTCCCAAACATTGTTGAAAATTGTGTAGAAAAGTTGCGTCACCGGAAATTTCTTGATGTCAGGATGTACAGTACAATTTTTTTATGTCAAGTAGATTAAAATGAGAATATATCATTTATGATATTTTAATAACGAAGGGATTATAGTAAACCACTTGAAGACATTCAAATACAAATAATATTTAATTTGTTCTCAAAATGTTCTTTTAATGTTGAGAAGAAAAACTTTTTTTTTTGATCCGTCGTCCAGCGAAGCTCAATCTGTAGTGCCCCTTCTTGTTCTTGTCTTTTATGAACAAGTGAGAATAAAGTTTATGATAAATCTTATATGGGTAGTACTTAGAGACAATTGTAGCATTTAGTCACGTCCCCCCTCTTCGTCTTCTTGTTGTTTACGCTCCTGTACATGTTCAGCTCATTTAAATATAATTGTATACATGATAAATAGTAAATAATTATAAGTCAACTTTTAATTTTGTGGTAAAGTTTTCATCAAAAATTTAATATTTTTGAGACAATAATTTATAATAACAGTTTAAAATTAAAATTTTAAAAAGTGACAATAATAAAATAATAAAAAATCACTTACTGCATTTAAATCCTGAATGACTAAATCACCTAACTTTTTTTTGTACCCTCTCTAGTCTCTCTATTCTATGTCAAACTTTTCATTCTGATTAGTTTAGTTGTAGATAACAAAAAAAAAGTTTCCCCCAAAGCTGTTTCAATACCATTTTTAAATGCTTTATTAAATATTAATATACATAAATAAATGAACCAAATGGGGACTAAGTACGTGTTACTACTCTCCCCATCATAATGACAAAAATCATGTACAAGAATAGTTAAACTTTTACAAACAATGTATTATTATTATGACAAAGGGGAGGAGGGGTGGAACTTTTTAACAGGACTAACTACTCAAAATCGTTGGTTAGAGGAATCTTTTACAAATTCCAGTATAATTGACATGTATTGTATTGTATTGTCTTGAGTTTATTCAGACGTCAAGAACAATGTTATTTTCCAAAGAACAAAAACTCTAAGAAACTATAATTTTCAATGGATGAATAAAAAGGTAAAAACCTAATCTTCTACATTTACATATGTGTATTATTGTGTACCAGAGCTACATTACGCAAAAAATACTTTCCTTAGGACTATTAGATTGTCATAAATGTATGAATCATAACAGTTTTTTTGAGCATTATTTTTATCTGACTTTTTTTCTCTTAAAATTTCTATCACGATTAACTCTATCTTGGTTTAAATTGTTTCCTCTGACTCAGAGGATCTGAGAGTAATTTTTTTGTCAAACGAAAATTAAGCTCAATTGAGTCGGAGGATATTATTGTGTTAGTTATTTACTAGTAATAATAAACGAATTTTCTCTTTGTCATAAAAAATTACAAGAATAAATTGAAAATGTAATTAAACTAAAGGTGAATTATTTTTTGTACATTTTAAACATTTTGTACATTGTATGATACAGTTTGTATCATAATTTGCGTAATAAGAAATCCCGAGCTTGAAATGGTATCAGACAAAAATAAAATAAACTAACAAACTCTCGTTGAGTCTGTCGTCTACTCATAATAGATAATAATTATTTATTGTTTGAATGAAACATCTTATCACATTTTAAAAAAACATTTAAAATCAAGGCTACACTTAGATTGGTCATCCATTCATCTTTTTAATTAATTAAAATCATCTCCAAGATCAAGGGAGAAATTATCCCTTTTAAAAGCTTGAGATTTCACATTTAAAACTGTACATTTTAAAATTTTGAGTAATCTCGTATCACCGTTTAAAAATTAATCAGTTGACCCAACGGTCAAACCTGACATGATTTTACTGGTTTTTTGTACATAAAAAAATGGACATGATAAATATCTGTTACTTGTAGTGAGCGTACCTACTACAGCCTGTGTCAAATAATTGTACAACTAAATCATGTCACCAGCATCAATTTTGAAAAGTGAATAAACAATAATTATCACAGAGACACTTTTTTATATTATTTTTTATGCACTGATAAAAAAAATCTCGCCGTACATACAGAAATTTATCTCCTCATATAATTTCAACTCCACACTGACTCATGTGACAGACAACCCAACATCATTTACTTTTACCAGTATCAGACTAATGGATAAATGTACAATTAAAAAAATACAAATTACAAAAAATAAACATTTTTTCTCTCATTTTCCAACCATAATAATCAACAGTTGAAAAATGGAGAGAGAAATATTTAATGACACCCTTTTTGGTCAACGGTCAAATGATTTAAACTTGAAACAGAAAAATTAAAGTTGTGTTAAACTTCATTAGTATAAATGACATTCGTACTATGAAATATTCTCGAGTGTCACCTTCTCATGATTACAAAACATGAAAATAGAGACACAAGAGAGAGAGAGAGAGAGAGTTGACATGCTCATTGTTTATGAGGATGGGGTCACTGTGTCATCCATATGGGGATTAAGTTGACGAAACAATTCCCACGATCATGATACCTTCTCAAATGAGATAGTTGGTCTATTATTTATAAAAATATTATTATTTTCTTATCATTTTAATCACCCAATGGTAAACATTCTATATAGAGTGCATGACATATAAAGTAACAAACGAGAGAGAATTATTTACGACGTGAAAACATGGCTTAATTAATGTTTATTATCTGTTTTCTTTCTCTTGTATAGACTGACGATGAGTGAAATCACGAAAATATTTTGCTCATGTAAATATATCCATAGAATCAAATATAGAAATCATTTCTCAAGAAATTAAATCTCTATACACAAGAGAGAGAGAGAGACGATATATTCAGTATACATTACATTGTATAAAGTTAACATCTCATTGATATTAAAAATTAATTAAAAACATTGTGCATAATACAGACGAAGAATAGACGAAGTATATAAACATTGTCAAAATGTATTTTACTACCAATACAAATACCAAATAACCATCAATACCAAGAACAATTTAAAGTACATCGTTACACTTGTCTTTTTTTTACATCTCTCTAATCATGACTACTTATTAAAATATATGAGAGACTAAAATGCACGAGAGAATTTCTTATCCTCTGCAGATAGATTAATCACTTTATAAAATCAATACATTTACAATTTATAAGATGAGTTATAATAACAATAACAATATTGTAGTACAGTAAATTGTGCATTATACTTATTTATTGTGCATTGAAGCCCTTTTTTGTAGTTGTCTATCTTTTCATTTGAGCACATTGTACCCTCAATGTTTACAATAAGAACACTCATAACTTTAATAGTGTCTTGAACTTTTCTAAAGTTTCTTAATTTGGCTGACTCTTGTCATTTTTCATGTTGTGACCTCATGCCAATTCAATTACACATTGTAAAGTTCAGTTGACTATTTATTTCGCCAAATATTGTGACAATGAAAAGAATAAAAAGGAGGAGTTGAGAACCAATTGCTTAAAAATGATTTCCTATATTTTCCAGTTGAAAATAAATTCATGTATTTCCCCTTTTTAAAAATACAAACTGGAATTTCCTACATGCTCCTTTTTATAAAGCTCTTGATAGTTCAAACGCCTCGCCATTATTTACAAAAGTTTCAATTCATTTTCTCTCTCTCTCTCTCACATAGTAAAATATTGAAACCATTGTAAAATTATCAGGTACAGTTAAGAACACGATTGACTATAGATACTCTCCTCTACTTTTACAGGGTGTCTCAGTTCCCTACAAGATTGAAAAAAAATCAAATAATTGTCCATAGAGATTTCAGTCACAAATTAAAAATCGTAAATTCTTCAACATAATAATTCTATTGATCATATTTTACAATTTATCTGTAGAATTAAATTGATAGTTTTTTGCAAAATATCATATCCAATGTTGCACAGTAAAGAAATATTTAAAGGATTCAAATTTTGAATAGAATTTAGACAAGATACAATTAAATGTAAAAAATAATTATTGCCATTATATAATACCCAGAACAGTATCAAAGTGGAGAATTGAGTGGGGGGGATGAATTGTGTACATAAAAATTATTTTATCTTGTTGGATTACCGTTTATGTCGATTAGTAAAATAAAAAAAAGTTCAGCATTCGAGTTTTTTGTCAAAACCACAGGACAATATGAAGACCACCTGTACAGGTGCAATAATAAGGCGAAGGATATTTCTATATATACACATATTTTATACTCTAGACTAAATATGAAACTGTTGGTTAGTTTTAGTTATACTAATAATTTTTTTTTTGGTCCTGGCAAACTGAATCTAAACATATAAGAGGCGAAACAAGTGTGCTCCACATTTTCATCATCCCCACATTTCCATGCATTGATAAGTGTCTCGTGTATGATGTTATATATATGTATACTTATTGTTCCTCTATAGATATGTTACCTATAGAGATATGACTTTGAAGGGATATCTGCGACCATTTTTTTCCGCATATGATTATCCAATCTATTGATTGTAGCCTAAATTTATAGTCAAATATATAATAATATAAATGAATGATATGTAAATATCCCCATCCGCCTTGTTCAACTGTCGTAATTTATTGTTATTATTATGTGAGCCATATCTCACACCAAATAGAATCAAGAGAAAAAAATTGCTTGCACAGAGAGAGAGAGAACTCGAAAAAAAATTTCAGAGGAAATTGTCACTGTCTCATTTTCCTTCATTCTTGTTCCAGTGGAAAATATAATTTCCATTTCATTTTCGGTGCTTGAACCACTCTTTTCATTCCAATCCATTTTTTTCTACTGGATATAATTTATATAGTCTTCATTTCATTTGTTCCTTCTCTCTCTCCCTAATTACGTTGATAATTACAAGAAGAAGGGGGGAGGGAAAAAGGGGGAGCCGGTACTTTTTTCTGTTGGATCTGGGAAGACACACGCACACGACACTGATTTTTTGACCAGAGCAGGACGATCAGGCGGTTTTTCAATAAAAAAAACTTTTATTCGTTTGTTCGTTCAGCTCTAGTTAAGCTGCAGTTGTCTCAGTCAACAAATTTAATTCTCAATTCGTCTTGATGGGAAAGTGAGACAATCATGGCATGTGCCCAAAAACAACATGGCTGCAATGCACCAGAAAGTTCTTTTAGACATTTTTTAATTTTTTTAAATGTTTGATTTATTTAATATGCCGCTTATTCAATTTCAGTTACTTGATGACGCCGATTTCATCATTTGTGTGATTTATTTATTTATCAAGAAATTATTTAGATAGAAAACTGATGGATTGCAGTTTCAAATATGGATATTGAAAAACAAAGGAATTTTTTTTTATGGAACAAAGATAAGAAATGGCGACTGTCTGACTTGATCTGAAGAGAGAAGAAAAAGTGAGTCGTTTATAATGAGAGAGATTGGAACAAATAAAAAAATTAAAATTATTCATAATATGAATTTCCAATGTCTTCTTACATATGGAAATGAACTAAATTGTAATATTGTGTACAATGGAATGACACGATGGAATTTATTTTTTTTGTTTATTTGCCAAAGTTTTTCAACTAATTTTAACTAACTTAATAATTAATTACAAAGCTTAAATTATTAATAGATAATTTTTATAATAATAGTATTATAATAGATTATTATTAGAGGGTGGCTTGAAATGAAAGAGGTGAAAGGTCACATGTAAAATTGAGTACAAAGTGTAGGTAAAATAATGTACGCGTGCAAAATATTTGGAAAGTTTATTTTGGAAACTAATATTTTTATCTCTTTTTGCCATAAACAAAAGATAAATTCAACTCAATCTCGAATCAAGTCAATCTTGTCTTATCGGTGATTCTCATTCTCAAAACCGGCATTTCAAGTATCCAAAATTAGAAGTGCTTATTAAATTTGTATTCTCATTATAAAAATAAAAATTGAATTAATCAATAAAGAAAATATCAGAAAATACATCACAATTTATTTTCACAATATTTATTTCAATTTATTTTAATTAAAAATGATATTTCTACATTTTTGCATTCTAAATAATAGAAATATTGCTGATAATTATTCACCAAGTAATTCTTATGTTGTACTTTATTGAAAATAAAAGTTAAGGGCATTGAATGTGAGTCATAATTGTACATAAATACTTGCATCATTTAACTGTCGGTCACCATGTGTCTTTTTTATTAAATGATGACAAGGTTCATGTCTCAGTTGGTGTTTAGTTTAACTGACTTACCTGTAAATTTGTTTCTACATTCATACCTTGACACGACTTCTGTACGCCACTAACTGATTTAATTCAGTTAGAGTTAAAACCTGTTTAAATGATTTCATCAAGATGGAACTAGCATCATAGTTAGTTAAAGTTTGGTTTGGTAAAAATTAATCATCCACCATATTTTCAGACTGACATGATTGAGGAAAGAATTGTTTGCGTGGGTTGTGAGACTGGTCGCTGGTGTTTGATGAGCAATTTTGCACTTTATCCATCTCCATTAGATTAAATAGACTCTTTCGACATTTATGTTATTCAAATCCAGTTTTCATAATACTTTAAATCTCATTGTAGGCATATTTATTATTGTTTTAATGCCAAGTTTGTTAACTTAACATTCTCTCCCTTTTTCACTAATAATTCCGACTTGACTGAATAAAACTCAGACGAGGGAAAAACATGGCGAGACAGTAGCCCGGGCTTGTTTTTTATGTAAATTATTTTTTGTAATCTAATTTCCTTATGATTTAGCAAGAGTCCACAATTGAATAACAAAATGTAGACGGTAAGACACACAATTTAACGACCACAACAAAATTCTTACAGAACAATTCCAATGGAATTATTCCATGTCGGATCATCCATCCAAATGAAAATTGTTTTTCATTAGTTACTCTTTAACTTCTTCAACTGTTAACTGCTCACTTCCTTGTCTACGTTACGTTCATCTTTGTCTTTTTGATGACCCAAACGTTCAAAAGTTATCCATTTTGAGCAGTTTACCTAACTTAAATTTTTCTTAAGTTTCTTCGTTAGCTACATAAGTTCAAGTCCATTGTCCTCTTATTAGTCATATTTATTTACTACCCTAAATTGAGTTTCTTCCGAGTTAAATTCTTAATTGTACAATTAAAAAAAATTGTCCCGGCTTTGTTTTTCTTCTTACATGGAATAGTGTGCCAAAGGGAAATTGGAGATTCGGGATATTTTCTGTAAGTAAATTTAATTAACTGTTAATTTTAGCATAATTTTAATATTAAGATTTTCCCCTAGTGTTTATACAGAACAAAAGTAGAGCATCAGTAACATTTGCATAGCATAATAGAAGCTATATAGTAGAATGATTTGTTTACAAAATAATTCTTTTATCAATTCTCTATTCTTCACCATACAAAACTTGGGGGAGTCTCAGTACAGAATCATATACCCCCCTCGTGATGTAAAGATAATAATAACAAATTTCAAAATCATAAATCTTCCTTGTAATCTCCTTCCTCTCTCTCTCCGAGTGTCCAGTGTCACGTTGACAAAATATTTTATATAATAAGTACAAAGAAAAATATCTCATTAAACTTGAACCTTCAAAGGAAATACCAAGCGTCATCAGTTATCATGTAACATAATGGAGAGTGAAGACTAATTTGATAAGATTTAATCTCATCATCGTTAACATATCATTTATTACTCTCAACATCAGGATTCTATTTCAAGAGAGAGAGAAAGACAATAAATTCTTGCTAAAATTTAAATATAACATTACAAAATAATTTGCATTGTCAACATGAGACTAATTGACGATGAAAGAATGGCGTGAAAAAAAAATGACGTCCTCAACTTTGATCACAGGTCAAACAAGCAGATGGAGGTTAAAATATTCAATTCATTTGCGGTTATGAACTCTTGCCGCTTTTCTAAAAAAACCCAAATGTTGTGTGTAGTAATAGGGTCATAAATCTTGATTTAATCATCATGAGGGGCACTTGAACTTTCTCCTCAAGGATTCTTGAAGCCAATTGAATTATTTATATTTATTTTTCGAGTTTGAGGGAGGAAGGGGGGTGTACATGAAGTGGCGGTGGAGAGTTAATAAATATTTATTAAGTAAAAATGGGGAGAATATTCACAAAGGAAGATATTGACTACTGGTAAAATCCAGATCTATGATCAATGCAATATCACAAAATTTTACAGTCCTTGTAATCTTAAATCGGACTTCCACACGTATTACCGATATGTGATAAGATACTTAATTTTAAGTCATCATTTATTCTCTCTCTTCATAACAAAAATCTAAATCATGGAGGCCTTCTTCGAATGATTATTTTTGCTTTATTTTACATAATAAATACTTCATAAATTCCACATAAATAAATTTTGTGGACACTCGTCAAAATTAATTTATGTCATGAGGTTTATACAATAAGATTTAACCCCAATTTTTATTCATCCGTCTTTTTCCAAGTCCTTCTCATTCTCTCTTGAATATATATCAATAGTTAAGTGATTTTATACAGATAAAATTAAAAAAATTATTATTATTACTAGTACCTAGTTAAAGAGACCCATCACAATTGTACAAAGATAGTTAAACTCTGTTTTATAACTTGTACAAGTGTAACATAAACAAATTGTGTACAAATTAGAACAAGATTGCGAAACAGTACAAAAAAATTAATTAATTTTGTCAAACACAAGTACAAATATTTATGTGAAAAAAGGACATTCTTTGTATACCTATAACTAAAATCTTGAAGACTTTGGAGAGGATCTTGAGGGTAAGAATTGTTGCATATTATTATTCTATTGTTAATTTTTTAACTGTATTTATTGAAAGGTGTTAAAAAAATTATTTTGCTGACCCTCATATATTTAAATTTCAATTATTCAATACTCAAAGTATTACTTACCTACTTTATGCATCACCTACATATATATTCGTCATATTGTTCCGATGCAGAGTTACCGGTTACGTATTCCCAAGACATGGAACAGGAATCAATTTGCTTGGTAGGCTAGAATAGTAGATAAAATGGGGAGATTTTAGACATCTTAGAAATGCATGCCAAGAAGAAATTAAGTAGTATAATTTTCTATGTGAATTGAGTGAAATTATATTTTTGATCATACTCTTTTTTTATATAATTATTAATAGAAATTATCTCTTCACACACACACAATTCTTTTTTTCCTTATACGAGTATTATCTCCAGTCTTTCTTTTGGACTTCCAAAGGTCATTGTTTTCAAGGTCTATTTTGATGAAAAATGATCAAATTAAAAAAAAAATTCTCCTTTTCTCTTACAATTTTACATTTTTTCTAGTCAATTCTGACACATGCAATGTGTTCAATGTTGAGACTTCTGTTCTTGTCAATAAAAAAATGGGTAAATTGTAAATATGTAGGTAGGTAGGAGAGAGCGGATTGGATTTATCTAATTTTTTTCCCAAGTTATAAAAGACATGAAGTACAAATATGTAGAAAGGGAAAAACAAGTATAGACAGAAACAAGAATATCTGTACACAACAAGAAAAAATTACTACAGACGGATCCTAATAAAGGGAAAATTGTGTTCTACATGGATTTTTATTGTAGCAGAGTGATACACTGATACTTAATGATTTTTGTGCAGTAGGGAGAAAATTACAAATTTTAAGCATACAATATTTCACATACAACTCACAAGCTGTCTCATATTACAATGTAACATCATTTGTATTTGTTCATTTACACAAAGCCACTTTGTTCAAATTATTCTTCGAATTTCAGGGTCCGAAAACATTAGTTCAGACAATGTAGAGAGGACAAAAGTATACAAAATTCAGAGGCTGACTTTGAATTCTGACTACCACTCGTCACAGTCACAGTCTGTTTATTAGTTTCACAGAAAAAAAACATTTCGGAAATTCGGATTTATTCCTTCCTGTGCTCGTCTGGGTTTTCCCATTCTCAATGAATATTTAAGGTTTCTATTAAAAATTAAAGTATTCCCTGTCGGCATATGTTTCAACTTTATTTTTTGAATTAATGTTGATACAATATTTATGTACATTCATGTTTACAGTTCATTGTCTATAGTGTTCAAGTTGTAAAGATATGAAAAGTTTGATGACGTCAAAAAAAAATTTACATGTTTAATATAACCAGATCAAGATATAATCATGATAGAGGGACCAGTTTCTGTTACTTTGGTCAATTATACATTAAGTCGTGCTCAGCACGTGCTTGTATAGTCACATTTTTTCCGATGCAGAATTAATTCTAGATTTGCAAAAGTCTGCAAATTTTGTTTTATTTGTATTTCTCAAAAAAAAAATTGTATAATTATAACGTCAGTGACTCTGACAAGTCCTGCAGTTTTTTGTCTTATCAGTTTTTCTTCCACTTCTCCGTCTTATAAAAGTTCAAAGTGGTTATTTTATCAGTTAATTGTAAAAGCTTATATAAAGTTGTTGTTTCTTTTTTGTTCGAGTTCCTTCCTATAAAAAATATGGGTGTTAAATCAAGTGTGAAAAAGAATGATTGCAAAAAAGTAGTTTTAAATAAAATGTGCAAACTGCAAGGCAGGTTTCTTGGTAGGTTTGGGCTACTCCCATTCCCACATGAATACTCAATTAATTTAGCCAGTGGCTAAAAGTTAATTAATTCAATTTTTGAAAATGTATAAATAGTTAATAATCTGTATCATTATGAGGGGGATGAAATAGCAAGTCAATCAAAACTGTGAATTAATTTTTCAGTTATTTCTAAGAAAATTTCAAAATTTCCGGCATTGTTATTTTAGTAATATTTGTTTATAAATTGAAGGTGTTTATTTTAAAAATAAATTAACTTTTTGCAATACTTTTTAACATTAGCCCAAACTTGGTAAATATGGATAAAATTTGACGTCTTTATTTTCAGCCAATTTTCTCACGAAAAGATAGCGTCCACCCCAAAACTTGACAATTTTATCCCAAATACTGTCCGCCTCTTCCTCTTGTGGCAAGCCGTAGCCTAAGAATCTTTGTTGACCATTTTCTTGTAAAGTTTTACAATATAAATTATGACAAGTTGAGTCAAGTCTTTTCCCTCTTTTGTATGATCTTGAAATTTTTGTTTTGAGGGATGGACTCACAAGATTCAACTCATCTAATTTTCTACAAAGAAAAAAGAGAAATAATTAAGTTTAAATTAATTTTGTGAATTAATTTAATTTAATTTACTCTTGAAGTCCTTTAATGGAGAAGGAGAATAATGGATTATTTGTCTTTTTTCCAATTTCACATGTAATTCTCTCAATGCATTGATTTTGAGTTGCTCCAAGAATTTCTTGAGTTAATGAAACGGGGATCCAAAGATAGTCCAGAGGACTAAAGCCAAGGCTTCTTTTTTCTGTTCCTTCATAGGGAGCAATTATTGGAATTACAAAGATAACTAACACAACAAGGGTCACAGGAATGGCCAGGGCTCCAATGATGAGTAATATTATGGGACCAAATACAATTCCAGTTGTTGCATAATCCACCTTGTCCTCGTCTATATGTTCAAATGTTCGGCTTTTTAATTGTGAGGGAGTCTTTGACACTTGTACACTTTTAGTGCTCACACTGTACCCTTGTGAGCTTTTATTTAAGGAAATAATTATTAAAATAATTAATAAGTGCAGTCTAAATTTCATTTTCAAGTTAATTATTTCTTTTATTTTGAAAGAGGAACAATTTTTAAACACAGTTAACTAATAAAATTAATTACTCTAATTCTTAACTGGAACATGTCTCTTGTTTTTAATTTCCTCTCTTTATGGGATTTGATCTTGAGTTTTAAAAGAGAGAATGAAAACTAAGAAATGATTTGTGTTTTGTTCATCCTTTTATACTTTAACATTAATTAAATTCAAGTCTAGATTGTGTACTTGACTCATTTAACTCTTCTACTAATTGTAATAGTACTCAAAACAGACTAATTTAAATTTTAGTTTAGCATTGTCTAACCCCATTTTTTTCACCTTTAATTATTCATTGAACGGAAATATAGATGTAGCTGTAGCTGTAGCTGTACAGTGCACAGGAATACCGTCAAATAATTTACAGTTCTTCTTAATCAACTTTATCATAAACTGTTAAAGACTCTAATTGACACACGTTTTAGAGACAATTTTTTTTGAGTCATAATGAACAAAATCAAGTTAAATACTTAATTCAAGAAACGATTTAAATAGTTTAATAAAAAAAATTAAACAGTTTCATTTCACGTCATTATTTCATATGCCCTTTTTGGCACGTTCTCCCTTCGACTCTAATCTCTATAGGTTTACCGACACAAATTGTGTTGAAATGGCAAACTCATATATGTAGTTCACTCTTTGGACTTAAATCTCTGGAACCAAGTAGCCGAAAAAATTGTCAATTTTTAATTTGTTAATCTTTTATTCCAACGCTTTGATAATATATTTATTCATGCTATGCAAACTTTTTTTTTTGCAAATCTTTTCATTCATAGCTAAATAAAAATGTGCATGGTATACAAATGTTCATAAATTGTCAGAAATGTTTCATGTATTCATCATCCCTATAATTAACTTGCCAGGTAGTAAATTGTTTTAAAAGAATGTAGGTTTTTTGTATTATTATTATGACAAGGTAAATTATATTGTTGTCAGATATTTCCTCAACGTTTTAAAATTTTCAGTAGCCTACACTAACAAAAGCACAAAGTGGACATGCAATTGACTTTATTTTGTTGATTTATTTAACTTGGCAAGAAATTTTAGTATAGGTTAGAAACTGCAAAGGTACAAAAAAAATTATACCTACAATATGTATATGAGACGGTGTTGTTAATTATCTTTTAAAATGGTGGTGTTTGATATTCTTCCAATTTTTAACCGTATTTCATATCACGTTAAAATATTGAGACAATTTTGTCTTCAAAAAAATGTTCCTTCATTTTGTTGGATATTTGATATTACATTGCATGTTCAAATTGTATTAATGTACATATGGGAGAGATATTATTATGATTATTATAATTATGGAGAATGGACAATTCTTTTTCCTTCTGCAAATGAACCCTTATCATAATATATGTGCCGTTTTCAACGTGGTTATTTTTTTCGCTATTTTAATATTTCATTCTACTCCCATCATTCTGACATTATTCTGCAATACATTTTATGTATGTATGTACGTGGTTTCATTCAAATTATTTTGTAGTGTAGTTTTATTTTATTTTTTCTGATTCATCGTTCTATATTAAATACACACACACACAATATGGAAAATGATGTATAAAAATGTATTATTAAGTCCCTGGAAAAATCCCATGATGGTTAATACAATATTACTTGTTGTGTCATTTTCCGCATGGTCATGGTCACTTTTCATATAGTTTCTAGTGAAACTTTTGATAATCAAATAGAAAACTTTACAAAATTTTACAATTCAGAGTCAACCAATTATACAGTCAAGAGGCCATGAACTTGAACGCCAAAAAAATGACTAGTCTTTATGTAACTCAAGAGAGTTATATTTTATTTTGAATGTAATACATAAAAAAAGTAGACTACACTGTACGTGTACTATTATAAGTTTAACTAAAGCTGTCGTCTTTCGTCTAGACAAAGAGGAAAATACATATAGTAATAATACTACATTTATTATATAATTTTTATTAAATTTATTAGAAACAACTTTTGCTCATGTTGAAAAAACAAGATGAAAATATTTTCCAGTTTTTCTATCTCGTCGTGACAGTTGATGAGTTGAAGAATATAGTCATGTTAAAATTTGTAGAATATGTACATAATTATTTTCAAGTAGTTTAGAAATAGTTTCTGAAAATTTTGAACAAGAATATCAAGATGTGCAAGCTTTTTATTGGTTTATTTTTCATTTAATTCATAAAAATAGCGTCAAAAAACTTGTAACGACACAATTGTATGGAGAACATGTCAAATTATTACTAAAAATACAAATTCTTATTTGATCATGTTAAATGTTGATGGATAATACAAAAAAAGTTGTATATTATATTACAATCACATGAAAAGGTTTTTGAAATGAGTCACTCGACTTGGTGACAACTTTATTTTTGATTTTATCTTTAGTAATCAGACACAAGCGTAAACAAGAGAATTTTATGTACAAAAATTTAATACAAGTTTAGTTTTTTTTCTGCCTTAATTGAGTTTGTCCGTCAACAACATTGTAATTGAGTAGTTGTTTTTAACTCCTACATTCTCATACAATGAACAAAAATAAATTGAGTTGTTATGTTGTCAAAAATGCATTAGATCAAAGTCAATAGACTAGATCACGTTTCATCTTTCCTTATCTTATCTATAAAGTTCTGGAAGAAAATTGTATTAAATGATCACAATTTCCCCGTGCATCACACAACAATCTCAATCTTTTATCCAATCGTCATCAATCAATGACGTGGTAAATGCATACTTAATTTTTTGTTTCTGAAAAAAAAATTTCATGATAAATATGTAGTTGATACATTTGTTTAACAAATTTTGTTAGAAAAAATAGTTATTTTGTAAAACTTGTCAACAAATGACGTAAAAAAAGCCCGCATCCTTAAAATATTCTTACAATTGCATATTATGCATTGTACAAAAGATTTAAACTAGTTTTGATGAAAATGAACAAACAAACAACAAATCATAAAAATGACTTTGTCTGACCTTGTCTTCCCTTGGCCTTTATAAGCAAAATTAAAGGTAATTTTGCTTACCTCAAATCTTGCAGATCTTGTCCTACCACAACAAAGAGAGAGAGAGTAGAAAAAATAAAATGTTTATTATTTTCATTCCTGTGTCCTAATTATGTTTCTCTTCTTTTAATCTAAAATTTTCAAGGTCTACTAAAGTCAAAGTTTACTCAAAATACACAATGAAGAGAAAAGTGTAAGGATTAGGAATATTAGAATGAAAGGGGTTGTCAGCCTTTTATAAAAAAAGGAGATAAGGATATAATACCAGCATTCAAAATTTCCGAGAATGAATGAACATGAGCATAAATAGGATTAAAAAATTTTAAGAAATTAAATAAAGAAACACATTTGGGGCGGGGGGAGCTTTCCTGTAAATTTTAAAATGAGAAAAAAACAGATAAGACTAATTAATAATAATGAGGGCTCTCTCTTTACTATTTTTGTAAAAGTCTTTTTATATACTCGTATATATGTAGTAGTAAAAGATATAAAAAAAGATGAAAGTAATGCACACTCAAAATAATGTAATGGCTACTCCACCACTCTTCCTTCATCCTCATGTAATTTTCACACGTGTTTAATTTGTATTGAAAATGGTGCATTGCGGTAGGTTTCCATTATGTATTTCATACACAAACGACAAGAGCTAGCCTCTATTAGACGAATGTTAAAAAAACTGGAATATTAGGAATTTTGGACGATGCAAAAAAAACAAGATTGTCGGAAACAATTCCTCTTTTATAACACAGAATCAGAATTGTCTAAAGATATAAGCTGCGGGTGATAAATTTCAAAATGAATGCAATCAAATAGCAATTGTTGACTGCACATGCATCTTATGGCCTTTGCCCCTCTTTCTCTCTCCCTTTCTGCACACGTTGAGAATTCATCTGTAATTTTCATTTCCTGAATTTCAATCAAGAGAGATGCAATTCTAATATTCTTTGTATTTTCTCCATATTATTTACCTACATACCTTACGTAGCGGCCCATCATGTTGATGAGGATGAGATTGAAATAATTATTATCTTTGAGCTACGTGCAAGTACACACACAAGGAAAGTTATTTTCGTATAAAACTGATTACAGCTTTTATCCTTTAAGCTACATCATCATACCTGTATCTAATAGTTTACTAAACGTACAGTGTACGTCGTACACCCTACACTTTACAGTGGACACAAAAAAAATGATTTTAAATTTCATGTCATTTTATAAGCACGCTACTTGTACCCATATAAAAGTATGTGTAGGACCTAGAATATTATTTGTACGATATCCTGTATAATATAGGCTATATTATATAGCTATCAATTCCTGTTTATTTATTTCATGTCATTTTCTAATGAATTGTTCCGCCGACGTCTCATTCTTATTCAAATGATGGTCCCTTGTGTGTTCTTTGTTTCTTCTAAGGTGCATCAATCCCGTTTCACATTTTTTGAAGAAGGAGAGTCAAACGTTGACTGAATATTTAATGAACATGGCCATTCCTTCCAATGTACTTCATAACCTTTAAATTAAAGTGCATATATATTGCAAATACCTATGCATTTGCAAAAATCCTTTTATAAATAACACAAATTCCAAATTCTCAAGAAAAAATTAAGTTTCAGCTGGATTTGACCAGAATATTTTCAATGGTAATTTATTTTTTTGTCACTGGAGAATTTAAGTAGTCGTAAAATTATTTTTTTATCTCTCTCTCTTCCTATTTCACAATACGTTTACTTGTGGAAGAGATGATGAAAAAATAAATAACAAATTTGCGTATTTATTCTCAACAGCAGGGAATATAAATGATATTCCATTTAATTGTTAATTAGTCAAAATATTTTTATAGTTACCATTTATAAAATATGCCTACCTACCTACATGTAAAAATTATATACGGAATTTAACGATACCTTCAAAATAAAATATTATTAGAATATATTTTACAAATAGGTGCTAGAATTTTTTTTAAATTTAAAATATTAGAGGAAGTGAGTCGCATTGATGAGACCGGCAATAATTGTTTGTCAATATTTTTCATGTAGGTGGTAGTTGGTACTATCAAAAAAAATTCAATAAATTTCTTCATTAACTTGAAGAGTTAAAGATAACTAATAGGCAGTGCTGATTTTGTAAGAAATTAAGTGGTGGAACTTCTCTCTTTTTAATGCCATTATATCTAGTGTAAGCCATGGGGGGGGGGGGGGTTTAACTCCCAGCATGGAAGTTTTCTGAATCTGGCGCATTAAGTTTAATAAATAATAAAGATGACAAAGTTGACACGAGTAGAGAAGAACGTAAACAAGAACAAATTATATTCATTTGTGAAAATCCTCTCTCACACTCACTTGATGACACAGGAACCACATTTACACATTTA
>JAQIVZ010000648.1:0-55311 GCA_034700945.1 Arrhopalites spinosus | reverse complement strand
CAGTAAAAAGAACGAAACTCAGGTAAAAACAGTGAACTTCTAAAGTATAAATGCCACCCATGAAAACAAATAATCAACATCCTATAACAATAAAAACGGATTTATGTAACTAGTCGGCCTTTCTATGGAGCGCCAGTTTTGATTTTCTAAGATTTTCTGCCGACTCTTTTTTCCTGTCAAAAAAGTTTTTTTTTTAAATATTTAATTAAATTGACAATTTAATTGACAAAGTGCATAAAATAGTATTTAAATTTTGAATCAAATTTTTAGTTTTTCAGTTTTCTCTTATTTTATTATTTTTATTTACTTATTTTGACATTAATCTTTCAAGGTAAAAAATTTTGACATTGATTTATTTTTCTATTCTGTAAATAGTACAACCATTTAATTTTTAATTATGTTGAAACTTCATTCCAATTTAAAACATCACTTCATACATTGCCAATTAACTTAATTTACAATTTACTTAAGCTCTGTTGTGTATAAACTGTATTTTCTAGTCAATCTCATTGCCAAGTTTGTTATTTAAAATACAAACTTTGTCAAAAAATTAAACATTTTATATTTTAAATAACGGTGATCGTTCATAATTCATTCATAATCATGTTTAATTAAATTTAGCTGGATTCCGACTCAGAAGACAGAATGGAATTGTCCAATGTTGGGGACAGAGTTTATGCAGCTGAAAGAATTTTAAAGAAACGGAAATTCAAGGTAATTGCAATTAAAACATTAGTCCATTTATATTTTAACATTATTTATTTTAATTAATCAATTAAATATAATTTTGTACATTTTTGTCTAGGGAAAAACTCAATACTTTGTTAAATGGAAAGGATGGGGACCAGAGTAAGAGAAAAAAAATCATTATTTTTAATAATCATCATTTAAATTTTAATTAAATACTAATTAAATTAACTTTTTTCATCACAAAAGTGACAACACTTGGGAACCGGAAGGTAATAATAATAAAATAATTTATATAATAATAGACTTTATTCAAAGGGTCGTTTTAGCTATTGCCAAAATTGCTATACAAACCCTCAGTTCTACAAATGAAGATTATAATTAAGAAATTGTAATTTTTTGTAACCCGTAGAAAACATTCTGGATGCCCGGCTTTTAGAAGCATTCGAAGAAAGTCAATTAGAAAGTCCACAAGGTCATAAACGAGGCCCAAAACCCAAAAAAAGTCGTCAATCTCTTGACCAAAAGTCCCCACCAAAAGAGGAGTCACGTCAATCCCGAAATAAACCGGAAGTGTCAACTTCCCGTAGTGACCTATCCCGAAAAAGATCACAACCAATTGACCCTGATTCTGATTCAGATAAAGAAATCAAAACTAAAGTTCGAAAGGTCAAAACTCCCAAAAAAGAAAATTCATTGAAGAGAAAGGCGGAAGTTATAAAGTAAAAAATTTTAATTAATTTATTTTAATAATTTACAAATAATTATTAATTAATTATTTAATTTTAATTGCAGAGAGTCGGGCAAGATTGGTGTGACAATAACAACAACACCAAAAACTAGTCCAGTTCAACAACCCCGTCACAATGACCTCACATTATCACCAAGGTCACCAAGAGCCGAGTCAATTCCGACTCCATCTCGTACACTTCAACATCAACCTCAAATTGTTGACCCAGTAGGTCAACTTGTCAATATTGAAACTAAGAATGATCATGTTGACAATATTAGAATAAATGATTCATTGGATAATGACAAGAATCGGAACCGAAAGTCAAGTGGACAACAACAAGGTCAAGGTCAAGTGGCTAAAAAAATACAAGAAAGTGGTCATGGTCACTCAACTTTTACTCCAATGGCGTCACTTGGAGTTTCAACTGGAAATGTCATTGCATTGGCCACGCCACCCCTACCACCAATGCCTTTACCCATTGTCAAGACAAAACAGGAAATTGAGAGCGACCTCAATGACCTCCATGATGGCGATGAAGAAGAGTCAACAGCGCCTTCAGCAGAATATTGGAGAAATAAACAACCACTGGCGGATCAAATTGTCATCACTGACGTCACTGTCTGCTCCACCTCTGTCACTATTCGGGAGTGTAAGACAAAGTCGGGTTTTTTTCATAATGACCTTGGGGACTCACCCGTTCCAAAGTTCCTTCCCGGGTCAAAAGTTTCAACTCCTTCAACTTCAATCACGACCATGACCACAACAACACCCAAAAATTTTATGGGGAGGACGATGGTTCAACATAAGGAGCAGAAATGATTTTGCAAAAAAAAATTACTTTTGACATTGAAATTATTGCAAAAAAATATTCGCTAGTTTTTTTTCTTCAATTTAGATTAGATTTAATTTGACTAATTTTTTAGGATCTAGTTTTTAGTTTGCCATTTTTAGTGTAGCAGAATTAATTTTAATTTGATTTTAATTTTTTAAAAAAAATGACAAATGGCATGTAGGTTCTCTTTAAATTTTTGCATTGATTTTAAATTCAATTTGCAAAATTAAAGATAGATTTAATTTACACGTGTATGCCGATATAGTTAATTAATTAAATGTTTTGACTTTTTAATGATTTCCTCAATCTAAATCTCTCGTCAGTCTCTCAGCAACTTAATTTTACATCTCAATTAATTAAGCTTTAATTTAATTTTCGCTCTCAAAATGTTTCCTCTTAGAAATTATTATTAAATTGACGATGGGCCATTTTATGCCTTAAAATTCAAATTATTCTGCGTTGGCGTCACTAATTTTCTTCGGCTGTCATTTAATTATCGTCGACAGCGGACAGGCCAGTGGGTGCATTATGACTTTTATGAAATTGAACCAAGTTAATATTAAAAATTTAATTAAAGTTAAAGACTTTTTAAAAATGTATGATATTGAGTGTTAAATTTTAATTGTAATTAAAAAATTTGAACAAAATTCAAATAATTTTTGTCTTATTTTGTACTGGGCATTTTATTTAATCGCCTTTGAGTAGTGACTTCAAATTAATTAAAAAAGCCAAATTTTCAATTGTCTCTGCGAATTTGCCCCTTTTAAAAATCTTGTCCAGATTGTGGCCCACGTGACACAATAATTGAGATTGGCAAATGACATGTGCAAAAAAAATAAATTTCAGCTTTTAACTTGTTTTATTTTAAATGTAATTAAATATTTTAAATAACTTAAATAGGAACTATCATTTTACATTTGTAAAAAAAAATAAAATGTCATTTTTTTGGCACTAGAAAAAAATTTGGCAAAAATGGCAGATTTAGGATGCAATAAATTGCAAACTTTGTTGGTAGACGAGAATATCGGCATCTTTACCATAAAGAAAATCCAAATGAGCCCATTTTGGATGATTGACTTGTACCAATTGATGCAAATTTCCCAATTCGCTAACAGTTTTGAGTACATCCTAGTTAACAACATTATAATTTAATTAAATGTATTTAATTAAAATAATTAATTATTCTTAAGTACCTTTGGAGCTGCTAGCCAATCATTGAGTCCATAAAATGCAAGAGCTGAAATTTTAACTTTAGACAATTCATACAATGGCGGGTTGGGGCTCCCATACTTTTTTAAATTTCCCTCCTTGTGGTCATACCCTTCAAACTTGCCACTTTGTATAAATTGAGCGTAATGGGCTAAAGTTTTCATTGAAGCAACTGACGGCATGTGACCAGCTACTAATGGCGCTGTGTTCTAAAGAAAATAAAATAGCTATATGAAATGGGCGCCTCTTTTAAATTAAATTAATGATTAAATTACGTTTGTTAACTGCTCCCAATTAAATCCAGAAAAGAGGAAGACCATCGTATTACAAAAATATGAAGCAATTTTTCCGGCACAAAAAGAGGGACCGTAGACTTTTACAAAATTGTTTAAATTTGTCGGTAAAAAACGACCACCAGCAGTGAAAAGTCCAAGATTCTGTAAAATATTCAGATTCAGTTAAAGTCAGCTAAATCAAGAATTAATTCAAGTTAAATTTTAAGGGGTACTTACAACAATGGAATGGTGGGAAAAGAGAGCAGAGACTCTGAAAAAAGGGCAAATAATATTTTGTTCGTAAACAGCGGGGGCGTAGAGAACCATTTTATGAACTTTGTCATTTAAATACGGATCATTATTAATTGCAATAAAAAGCATGGTACACCCCATTGAGTGCCCTATCCAATTCAAATCTTCCGCTTTTGACGTCTTCAAAACATAATCTATTATCGCCACCACATCGTAACGTGCCATCTCGTCAAAACTAAAACAAAATAAAACATTTTTAATTTTAATTTTTTAAAAAAGCGCCAACGGTATAATAATTAAAATTTCACCTAAAATCCCAATATTTATTATCATTGTCAGTCATGTTCTCATGCTCCAGGGAATAGTTACTCCCTCTACTGTTGGGGAGCCAAACTTCATGCCCTTCGTCGGCCAATAAAAACGCTGCAAATAAAATAATTAAAATTTAAATATTCCCGCCTTTCATTTTTAAAAATGTCCAAAATTACGAGTAGCATGTAAAGTAAGATAAAATGTCAGATATATTTAAATAAAATAATTAAAAATAAATTACGCAAAGATTTTTGTAAAAGAATGACAAAGTCAGCGGAAGAACAAAGAATGCCATGTTGAAGAATGACGGGTCGTGACCTCTTGGTCACCTTGTTATTTTTCCCATGGGGAATTCGAAAAAGGGTCAAAATGTAGCCATCCTCTGTCCTCACTTTATGCTCCTCTACGGGGTAGCCATGATAAGCAATTATTTGATCCTACAAATTAATTTTGTAATTAAATTTACAGTCTGTAATTTAAATTAATGTGAATTAATAGAATTGGAAAAAAGCCGCCAAAAAAATAGCACGTGCTTCCAAATTCGATTCTAGAGAATTTGACAAAAAAGAAAATATTGGCTTACGGTGGACATGTAAGATTGAGGTGGAGTAGAGTCGTCAGGAGTGTCCCATGTGAACCACAAAAATGTTGAGAATGCAATGGGACAAATAAAGAACCAAAATAGGGAGACATTTTGGTTCATTTAAAATAATTTAAAATGAACAATTTAATTCTTAATAAATTCTTCCCCCCTGTATCGAATGTGTTTGGGACAGAAAACTTTGAGAATAAAAGGAACGAAGAGAAGAATGAAAGTGAAGGGAACTTCTTTTTTTTTGGTTTGGCAATTCTCTTATTTCAACAAGGCCACCCCCTCCAACTTGTTTTGGTTCCCAACGTGAAAAGTGAAAAATGTACACAAAACTCAAACAAAACATGACTCAAGGTTGCAAGTTTAAAACATGAAATTTTTATTTTATTGACTTTATTTAATCTTTCTTTATTCCCAATTTTTCAAATTCATTGAGCGTGCTACACATGTCTCAATGGAAGAGGAAGAAAAATTTACATTTATTTTGCAACTATTTACTTCATGCTGCATGTGGTGAATTTATTTATGCAATTTAATTGTGCCATTTTGCAAAATTATTATTTAAATTACAAACTTGAGCATATGCATTTTAAAAAAAATTAATTAAATTAAAAATATTCAGAAATATTGTCAAACACTTGCCGGTTTAAATTGTACAATTTTTAATATTTGCTGGCTTCCATATTTTACAAATCTAAATTGACAAATCAAAATAAAAAATTTACCACTGAGTGGGATTCGAACCCATGCCATGACTTTTGTAGAATTTAGAACAGGCAACAGGAGTCAGTTTATTTGAGTAATAAATTAAATTAAAATAAATTAATTAAATTGAGAAAATGAGTGAGTAAAGAGGGTCATGAAAAGGAGGAGGGTAGTAAGAAAAATGGGAGGGGTAATAAAATGGGCCAATGAGGGGGGAAGAGCGACACAAAGAACACGCTGTTTGGCAGAGCAAAGATAGTCACTGCCACCCCACTCAGGATTGCCATCTCGTTTGGAAATGTCCATACATTTATGAAATTTTCCATCTCAATTCAGTTCACGTTTTTGCCAGGCCCAACTCTCCACTAAAGCTATGCTGGGAAACCATTCAAAATTATATGGGTCCCCAAGACAGTCAGTCCGCTCGATGCGATTTCCACGTATCCAAAAACTTTCAGCTGGGAAAAGGAGGGAATATTTGAAATTAATTTAAATTATTAATTTATAAATAGTCAAATCCTTCTGTTATTTACGTTCTTCACGGGCCACTTGTACATACAAAAAAATTGTAATGTCCAATGGTCCTTGCAGAGGCGATGACAGTTCCAAATTTATTACAATAGTCACGTGCGCCTTCCCAGCTCTTGATTCATTTAATTTAAATTATTCAATGATTTACTCTACATAAATTAAATATTTTAAACTAATAATTTAATTTTAAATAATAATTACAAGATGGGGCTCGACGATGTAGTAGTATCGTTCATTATTATAAGACTTACGAACCCCGGGATGCTTTGGGTCCTCTAAATAGCCAAATTAAAATTAATTATTAATTATTACTGTGTTCATAAATTAAGGATTATTTAAATAGTTGAAATGTTTTTTTTAATTAACCGCCAAAAACAATTCTGAATTTTTATTGCAAAAAAAGAATAATCCTTACCTCCATAAACATGAAGGGTCATTAGTTCAAAAATGACAAATAAAATTAAGGGTTTCATTTTGACTATTTAATTTTGAATAAATTATTTTAACTTGGGTTTAATTAACTTTAATTGTCAATTAAACTAAAATTATTTTATAGACTTGACTGTGTGTGTGAAATTTGGGGGAATTATTTCAAATATTCGCGGTAAATAAATGACTCTAGGGTACTCATAGTAATTTATTTTTAAGTTTTCAAATTAAAAATCCTCTTTCCGGCACAAAAACTTTAGCTGTCGAGACAGGTCAAATTCGTTACTTTATTGCGGGCGTGGCCTTGACCTTATTTGTGGGTCATATTTTTCAAGGGTATGCTCAACTCTTTGAAATGTCCAGTAAAATTTTGAATTCATCGGGAGAGACTACAACAGGGAAAAATTCTTTGGCGGGAAAATATTGAAAAAAATTAACAAAATCTTTAAAATGTCGACCATTGAAAATTCAAAATCATGTGGTCATTTATTCTATGTTGATTTTAAATTAGTTTTAATTATTTTTGAAACAATTAATTTCAACAACGACTAATTTAATTCTTACATTTAATTAACAATTTAAATTAATCCCACTGGCGGGTCACTGGCTTTTATTTAAAATTTAAATTATCAATTTGTTCAAAATTATGTAACCTTGAATTTTGAATTTGTTAACATTGTCCTTAACTTCAATGATCAATTAATTTTAATAATTAAAATGACAATTTATTGTCATCACGTTCCCATTTGCCGTCAATTTTCTTTTTTATTATAAAAATTCAATTGTTGTAAAATTTTAAACCCGCCGCCATTAAATTATAATTACTAATATTACAATTTTTCAAGTCAAGTCAAGTCTGTTAAAAAAATTCTCTAATTGCAATTATTATGAAGTTCTTTCTATTAATTATCCTGTTAAACACAATTTACTCCACACAAAGTCAATTAAAATACGATGACCCGGACGTCAATGAAGGCCCCTGTAAACCCTACCCGCCATGGTCAGAGCGGTTCTATATTACTAAATGTTCTATACTAGTCCGGAGGTAAATAATAATTTTTAATTTTTTACAAAAATAATTAAAATTAAAAATGTTAATTTAGGCCCAAAAAATGTTAATTTAGGCCCAAAAAATGCTAGCCTCAACGCTTATAGGGAGGTTGACTTTGGGGAGTGAGGGAATGTTTCGAACTTACGCCTACTCATTTTTGAACTGTCCCGCCAAAGACCGGGAAGGATTGAAGAAAATGTGTCCCTTCGTGTTATGTAGGGCCCCTCTGTGTGCCCAACTAGGCTTCAATGATAAAGTCTACTTGTCCAACGGATCTCAAGGGTCGGACATTGGGGTCAGTTCATTTGCTCATCATATCGCCATGTCCCCTGGAATGTTGGAAAGTATGAAAAATAATTAAAGTTTAATTATTAGAATTTTTAAATTAAATGCCAATTAATTTAATTATTATTAAATTTAGTCCCGTACGAAGACACCGCCGTGTTTTTAGAGGACGGTCAAGCTATATTTTTGAGATGTATTCAAAATAAAATAGGGGACTGGAAGGTCCTCAGTTTGAAACCAATGCAATGACCCCTGAGATCAAACAAAAGATCATGACCAAGGTGGAAAAATTGGGTTTTAATAAAAATTTGACCCTTGACTTCTCTCATTGCCCACCCATACCGACGATAGCCAAGTCTGTCGAGAGGACTCTCAAAGCGTTGGGCGTTTACAATAAGGAGGACCCACGTTCATTGAATTTGACCAGAATCATCAATGCTTTCAAGAATTAATTAAACCAAAATATTTTTTTATCACGTGACCCACTATTATAATTATTCAAGTCATCCTTGACAGAAAAAAAACTTGTAGTCAAGAATACTTGAAATGAGGGGGAGGAGGGGGTACTTCCAATCTATTTTTTAACAAGTGGCGCGCACAAAGCGCGCCATTTAAATCTGCTGTCTCCATTTCTTGAACCGATTTTTTTTAAATGAATAAATTAAAATGGTGACACTAATGACAAAATATTTCTCGGTAAATATTTTCACTTTGTACTTTACGATGACAGGGACTTGACAAAATACTAAAAAAACTTGTTTTTTTCCCCTCTCACATCACAAGTTTCCTTTTAAAATGAAATAAGAAATGATTTTTTTTATTCTTACACAAGTTTATTTTATGTTCCCCAGGTCAAGAACATTTAATCATCTCCCTGTATAAATAAAGAAATGCCAAAATTCCACTACAAAAAAATGTGAAGAAGCTCAATTTGTTTTTTTATCTTTTCCTTGTTATGCCCATTCGAGTACAGTTAAAAGAGACAAATTATGGAAAATGGATAAAAGAAAATGAGCATCTTAAAAATAAACAGCAAAGAAAAACTTGATTTGACGAGATCATACGCAGAGCGGAAGTGGAGAGGAAAACTTGTTTTTTTCCTTTAATAGTTTGTCAACAATTTTACATGCTGTGAAAGCTGGCTTGACACAAGATGGACATCTCACAAAAAAAATCCTCTTCATTTTTACAACTGCCTCCCATTTTCTACATTTTTCCACTTCCGTTTTTATGTCACATGTTCAATTTTTTTAGTCAATTCATCCATTCAGTCCCAATCTGTCCATTCGTCTAGCCACAGCTTGATTGATTTTCCATTTTCTATTGATTTTTCATCATTTTTTAAACTACCCGCCCATATTTATTCAAACTTCCATTTTTTTTGGTAAAATGACCATTTTGTACCCAATTGTACTGACTTTGTTGGTCACCATTTTCGTAAACAAAACGGCGGGTCATTTGAGTTGGTCTGGGGGAAGTCACGATGAACTTGAGACGTCGTCGAGGGAGAGGTCAAAACCGCCGCCTTTTCGTCATCATGTTTTTCAATTTGAAAAGTTTTTTGGGAGTTCACCAGGTCACCAGGAGTCGGAATCGGAAAGACACCCACCTCCACACCGACAAAGACCTCGACCCGTAAAAGTGCAGCAGTTACCAAAGGTTCCTTTGTCAGCCATTTTTAGAGAGGAAAATGTTTACAAACCGCCTGTTTACCATGCCCCAGCAACAAGTGCACCTTTGACCTATCATGAAGAAATGGTCCTGCCAAGTTTGGATTTTGGAGCGCCTGTTGACTCACAGCGACCAATTTGGTCTGATTTCAAGGATGGTGACGAGGGAGACCAAAATTCTTATGGTGTTCCCGCCCAGCAATCGAGTCCGGTGAGTGGTGGGTACAGTCAGGGGTCGGCGGGGTCAAGTTATAAGGCTCCTGCGGAGAATAGTCAAGCCAGTAGTGGTTATTCTTCCTCTCAAAATTCAGCGCAAAATTCAGTTAGCGGTGGCTACGGCCAAAGTCAATCCAACAGACCAGCAGCCATTACACCAAGGCCTGTCCCATCCTACCAAGCTCCTGCTCAAAATTCCCAAGTGAGTGGTGGCTATTCTTCTCCTCAAAATTCTTATGGTGCTCCCGCAAGTAATCCCGCCCAACAATCAAATTCTGTGAGTGGTGGCAGCCAGGAATCTGCGGGGTCAAGTTACAAAGCCCCTGCGCAGAACAATCAAGTCAGTGGTGGTTATTCTTCTCAAAATTCGGCGCAAAATTCAGCTAGCGGCGGCTACTCTCAAACTCAAAATGGACAAGCAGCACCCACACAAAGGCCAGTGACATCCTATCAGGCTCCTAGCAGTGGTAATAGCCAAACTGAAGCTGATGGCGGCTACGCGCAAAACTCTGGCGACTCTATTCAACCACCCGTTCATTTATTCGCGCTGGTTGAACCTCGAAGACCAGTGACAAGTTACCAAGCTCCAGAAAAAGATGCGCCACTTACAGGCGGCTATTCTCAAAATCAACCCTCAACAGCAAATGTACAACCATCTTTGAATTCACAACAACCTCAAAATCAAATTCAAAACTCCGCGGCAGCCTTCCCACCACCCACGAGCAATCAAAATGAAGATCTCGCAGTGACACCGGAAGAACAAGAAATAATTTCTAGTCTTTTGAATTCTACAGAAATGTGGAATCAAATCACTGAGCAAATGAAGGTCGAACCAAGTCAAAAAGTATCAAGGAAACCCGCCAAAATTCGAAAATCCTCAAGACAAAGACAAGGAACGAGGAGTTCAAAATCAAGATCAAAATCACGGAGGAGATCTAACAAGAAAAAGACAATGGCCAGAATTGAAGAGAATCAATCAAAAGAATTAATTAAAAATAGTAATGTAGTTCAAGTTAGAAATCCACAGGTGACGCTCTACATCATCACACAGGATGACGACTAGGATTGTTTTATTTTTTATTTAAAGTCAATTTTTTTATAGAGGAGAGTCTAGTTCAATTAAATTTAATTATGACGACTTAATTTGTACTTTGTCACCCACAATTAAATTGAATAAAAATTGTTCATTTTTTTACAAAACAAATAATTAAATTCATTTTCAAGTAAAATGATGCTCATTTAATTTAATTTTAATTAAATATTTACACACCACTACGTACCACTACCAATTTAGTCACGTGATCATATATTTCTACGATTTGTTAAAAATTGCAGGTCACAGTGACCTCAGGAGGTCAATGATGAAATTCATAAATTTTTAAAAATATTGTTGAGGTAGCTGGAAAAAAGCCACGTGGCAAAATTGACGAGTGGGTGACACGAATTGCGCAATAGACTGACCCTGAGTTAAATTGAGAGGGAGAAGTGATAACTTTGTTATCAGTAATATAAAAAAATATAAAGAGATAATTTTTAAATGGGGATTCACATTAATTTAGAAACTTTTTTTTATAATTAAAAATATTGTGCTGATATTTAAATATACAATTAAATAAAAAAATTAAATTAATTGGCGTGAATTCTTCATTGAGATTACACCACAAAAATATTTCTCTACATTTTATTTATTTGAACTGCATTTAAATTTAACCTTGCATATAGTCAAACGTTTAAATTTGAATTACCGCCATTTTTAAATGGGGAATTTAATTTGAGTCAGCAGAGTCAAATTCTTGGAAGGGATCACAAAAAAATAAAAATTCTTTTTGTAGAATTTAACGAGAATTTCTGGTTTAAACCAAAAAAAATTTTCAAGGGAAGGGCAAAGCCATCACAGCTAGAACGTTTGTACCCATGACAAAGGCCCTTTATGATTTTTGGTTGGTCCAAAGTTTTAAAATAAGTCAAAGTGATTAATTTTTTTTTTATTCCACTTCTTGTCCCCTTCCCTTAAGGACCCACTTCAGATTCACGTGCTCCAGTCCATCTTTAGAAGAGACAAAATTGTTAATTATTTCTACATTGAGAATCAAGCCAAGTAAGTTTTTAAATTAAATTGAGGCTTCCAAAATTCTAACTTATTATTACAATTAACTAATTAAAGATATTTTTTTGTAGATAAAATTAAAATGAGTGACGAAGTCCAATATTTGTCAGAATCAGGGAATGTTTGGTTTTGGTGTAAAATGTGTCGCCGTAATTTCCCACGAGGGGACCTCCTTGCTCTACATAAGCAAGAAAAACATCGTGAATTATTTGAATTTCAATTGGCGCCAAAAAAAGTGAAACCAATTTCTCCAAATGAAATCAAAATAGCGCGTGTGGAACCAATTTACTCAATGAATCAAAGTCAACCTCCATCCAAAATGGCGCCAGTCGACATAAATACTCTGGCCAAGCTTGAATGGTCATCCTTGAATGTTTCAGAGCCAATGAAAAGGTGAGTTAAAAATATTTGAATTTAGGCGGTTCATTTTGGTAATTTATTTTAAATATTTTAGATACCAAGAAAATCCCATTGCGCTCAACTTGAAGCGACGTTGGACTGACTCCGAACCAAATCCAGTCATCCAATCAAAAACACTGAAAAGGGGAATTGATGACCCTGAAAATGAGTCAAAAACTGGCATGACCCATGACCCAAGAATAGATGAGGTCAAAACAGAAAAAAAATTAAATGGGTACCTTGTCCCTCAATTATTTTTAGGGAAGCGAGTCTACGTTTGTCGAATTTGTTTAAAAATATTTTCATCTCTTACAAGGGCCTCCATTCACGTGACGAGTCATCGTGACCTCCTCCATAAATTGTCAATTAGTTGTCGTCCTAAAACTAACACAGGGTCAAGCTCAGGCTCAGGCTCAGATTCAGATCGAATTAAAGTAAAATGTGAACAATTAACTTTTCTTCCTTTAACTCAATTGGAATTAAAGTCAGAATCAGAGTCAGAAATTAAATGTCCGAAGGCAAAAGAGGGACTACAAAAAATGTCACTTAAAATTGAACCACTGGAGGTCAAGGGTCATGACCATGTTGGTAGCCTCAAAGAATTAGAGGAGGACTGGACAATTGGAAGGGAGACAGTGGAGACGATGGTGAGAAAAAATTTAGTACCAGCTCGTCTCTCCATTTTACCAAGCGCGGGAAAGAAGAAAGACAAGGATAATTTAAATGGTGGTCACGTGATTGTAAAATCTGGGAAGTATGATGAGCCAACCATAGAGCATTATTGTATTTGTCATCAAGTGTCATATGGGAACATGATTTGTTGTGACAATTCTCACTGTCCCATCCAATGGTTCCATTTCCCTTGTGTGGGCATCAAATCCAAACCACGTGGTCTCTGGTTTTGTCCCAATTGTAAACCCAATTAAATTTTACTTGGTTTTGTAATCATAGTTAAATTAGTAATTTACAGTTGAGTTTTCTACTGATAAAAGTTAACTAGAATTAATTTCTTACTGAATTTTGTAAATAAATGGAAATTCTCATTATAAGATGAAGATTAATGTATTTTTGGGTTTATGGTTTTTGTTAATAAAATTATTTAAAATAATTAATTGTAATTAAAATATTAAATTATTTGTAAAATACAGAGTACAGGAAGCAATTTTGTATTTTTCATTGTGTTGAGTAATTTAAATTAAATATTGTGGTTTGTGGTTTAAAAAATAATAGAGAGTTCTTTTTTATTGGATAAATTAGTAAATAAAAGTAGTTCGTAATTAATTTAAATTAAATTAAATTGGTTTATGTATTAGTTAGTATCTCATGATTTAATTGTAATTAAGAGCTTAGAGAATGATTGACATAATCAAAATGATTCATCATTTAAAAAACTGTCACCAGCACCTGACCCTCCAAAAATTTAGATTGGTTTGTCATTCATTTAAAAATAATTAACTTGATGTCCCAAACTTAATTGAGGTACATTTTTTAATGTACTTTGACATCAATTATAAATTTAAATGACAAAACTTGTACTGTCATTGACTTGTACAATTAATTTCCAATTGGATTGGACCAACCGGTGGATAGGGGAAAAGGGTCATGACTTTCTATTTGCTCGTCTGCGGTCTGCGGCGCCAGTTTAATTTTATTGTAATTAGCTAAATATTTAAATTAAAATTGTACAAAATAATTGTGTCAACTTCATAGATGAAAATTAAATTATAATTTTCACAACATTTTATTGTCCATAGTCATTCTAAACATGTCAAATAAAATTTTTCCTTCTCTCTGAACACAGTTTTGTAAGATTTATTGAAAAATTAATTTAAATTAATTTAATTTATTGTGATTTGCAAAAAGTTGATGTAATTTAATGACGAGAACCAAAGGAGACAGAGGCATGAGGTTTATGGCTAGAGATGAGAGGCAAAACGTGATCATGCCTCTTTCGCTCAGGAATTACAATTTGACTAACATGGGGATGCTCCTCTTCTGGCGCCACATGATCAGGGTCAATGACCTCCTCAATTTGTTGTTTCTTCTTTGACCCTTTTTTTGTCAACGTATTTACAGGTAATGGAGACCCAAATAATGGATGCATTCTCTGTTAATTAAATTAAATTAGAGCCTCCATCAAAAACTTAATTAGGATTAAATTTTACTCTGTGCATAGGGTCAGGGTCATCAATTAACGGGTCAAAAGTTCCAGAAAATCGACGTTCTGGTTCTGGGTCATCTTGATGATCCGATCGTACGCCTGCCTGTAAATTAAAATTAAATTAATATACATTGTTTTTTCTATTAATTTCAAATTTCCCACTGATAGCATGACCTATATCAAACTAACCTGCAGGGCAATGACCTCAGAGACGCCATCTGGTTTTTTTCTTCTTTTCTGGAATCGTTTCCATTGATCTTGAATAAAGAATGTGGCGTACATGGTCCCTACGCTGACAACGTCTTTCACTACAGAGAAAAACAACAAAATAAATAAAAAGGCCGTGACCCAAAATTTGACTTTTAAATTTAATTGAACTCACTTCCAGGTGGAGGAACACATTCAGTGAGTTTATTTTCATCAACTTCTTTAAAAGCTTTTTTAATCTCGGTCCTTAATTCGTCATTAGCTTGATCAATATTCCCCTCAATTTTAATTTCAAGAGACCGTCTCACCACAGCAAAAAGGGTCGCATTGAAGGTCACCGTACCGTCACTGTTCAAGGGCATGTTCATGGTGACCATTCTCTAAAGGTCAAGACTCAAAGGTCAATTTAAATTCTGATTTAAATATTTAATTATTTAACTAACCTGACAAGCCACACGATAAGGACAGAGTTGACCCCATCCAAGAGGTGGCGACAATTTCCTCATTAGAGTGACCACATCCAAATGTTTTATGCGACCCGTGGCGTCCGGGTCATACTCTGACCAGAGGCCAATGAACTCGGCCAAATGATGTGCTCCCAGTATTGACCAATCCCGCGTGAGGTAGTCAAAATTGTCCATTATGACCGCCACGAATAAATTTAGAATCTACAATACATAACACAGAACCAGAAAAGGTCGTTTTAGTGCTTTGACTCAGATCAAATTTAAATTGAGGTCACTTACCAGGAAGGAACAGACGAAGAAGAAAGAGACAAAGTAGACGTAGGCAAAATTATTCCCACACGTGGCCAACTCTCCAGTTTCCGGGTCAATTTCAAGGGGAATGGGGTCACCATTTATGTCAAGACTTTCTGCGCATGCCACGTGGGGTTTGTTGACGCACGCCATCATTATTTCTTGCCATGCTTCCCCTGCAATTTTAAACCACAATTAAAAACACCAATTCTCAATTTTAATAAAAGCGCGCCTTTTAACCTGTAGCACATCTAAAAAGAAGGAGCGTGGCGGCGGCAAAACTTTGAAAATTATTGCCACGATGAATTTCAGTACCATCCTCCAACTTAACCTTGCCAAACATTTGCATGCCTACGACAGCATAGACAAAGAACAAAAGCATGATCAGAAGGACGACGTAGGGGAGAGCCATAATTGATTTCATAAAAGTCCACAAGAGGGTCCGAATCCCTTCACTTCGATTCAAAAGTTTGACTAGTCGCGCCACTCGAAACAGACGGAAAAAACTGATGGAGATGAAACCCTCCTCTTCTGGCTCTAAAGGCACGGCCTCTTCTGGTGGCACCTGGAAAGACAACAAACATTATTGTCATTTTTTGAATTTTAAATAACGTGCCAGCCGCCAATATTTAAATTTAAATTGCATACTGTGTCGTCCGAAAGCGCAATATCAATAAAACTCCCCGCGACAATAATGAAGTCAAACGTGTTCCAGCCATCACTAAAATAAACCTAAAGAATGCGATTTTTTTAAAAAGGAATAAAATGGGCGGTAAATTTAAAGTTGTGGTACTTTAGGTCCAAAAGCGGTCAATTTGAGGAAACATTCGACCGAAAAGAAGAGGGAAAAGATGACATTGACGTGGCTCAAAAATTCGGTGTACCATTCCGGCTGCTCGTGAAATTTCATGGCCATTGTGATTGTATTGAGAATAATTAAAATAAATATAAAATACTCGAATGGTGGTGACGTCACAAATTTCCATACTTTGTATTGAAATGCCTAGCGAAAACCATAATTTTCAATTAATTTTGGGCGCCATCAATTAAAACATTAGATTAAAATAAATTTACGTTATCTGGTACAAAAAGTTTGACTGGTTGGGCGTTCATGGCGAAGGCAATGCAATTCCTTTGATTTTTGTCAAGGTCACAGGTCTCGTACTCTTTTTCTCCTTCGTCTTGAAATGTGACTAAAAAAGCGCGAGATTTTGAATTTTTTTGTGTACAATTTGAATAATATGAAATAATAATAATTTAACTGTAAAAAATTCATTTTGATTTAAAGTTTTTTTTACCAATGACAAAACCAACGAAAATATTGACCTGAAAGTAAAATTTAATTGTGAATTAAAATTATAATTAAAAGTTTAAATTTAATTGTACCATAAAAAAGGCAATTATGATAAGGTAGACTATAAAGAAGGCAGCGACGGAGACTCGATGATCGAAAACGGGCCCTTGGTCTTCTGCATTGGAGTCGATGCAAAGGTAGAGCATTCTTAATTGGGAAAATTAAAATAATTAAGGAAATTTAATTTGGGGGTCAGAGGTCACTTTTGTCAAATTAGATGGGACTTACTGGGGCCAGCCTTCGAAAGTGGAGACAACAAAGAGATTGAGCATGCCTTTGGGGACAGAGTCAAAATTGAAGGGATTGTTGTCAAAACTTCTTTCTTCGACCATCGGCTGGGCAATGTCCCCATTCTTGTACGTTATAAAGTGCCCTCTGGTGAAAGAAATCAACATTAGAGCACATTTTAATCTTTTTTGGTATGGTTTAATTTGTGATATTTACTGGCATTCCTCTGCTGTGTGTTTAGACATGTCGTTGCAGGATTGGAGTTTACCCTTCATTTTTTTAGAAAATTATTATTTAGGCTCAAAATTATGAAATTAATTTTTTGGAAAATAAAATTATGATTTTTGGAGACCTTAAAAAGTTGGACGCCCATGGCAGAAAACATGAATTGAATGAGAGCAGTCACCACCACAATATTTCCTATTGTTTTCACTGATACTATTGTACATTGAACGACGCGCTATAATTCAAATTTTTAGGAAAATGAAAATTTTTAATTAAAATTAATTAAAGTTAGTAAAAAATTTACTTTTAATCCTGGAAGTCTTTTAACAGCTCGAAGGGGTCTCAAAACACGACAAACTCGAAGAATTTTTATTGTTGAAATGGCGCCAGAACTGTTTTCCAAAAAATTAAGGACAATTTCAAAATATTTGGTGAAAAAAAATTGAAATGTGGTAGAAATTGAGAACAAGCAACAAATATTGGTGACCTCTGACCCAGGAACTTTACCTGAAGAAAAATGAGACAAGAGAGACAGAGACGACGAGAATGTCAAGTAAATTGGCGGGAGCTCTACAAAAAGAGCCCGGGTGTAGGATGAGTCCAAACGACACCATTTTGAGGGTTATCTCTATTGTGAAGATCGTTGTAAACACCACGTCCGCTTTATTCAAAAACTACAACCAGAAAAACTACCATTAAATTCTACTACACATAAAAAGGTCAAAGGTCAACTTTCAACTCACTAAATTCCGCTCAGACTCCTCCTGAATTGGATCCTCAGCTCCCAGTGAAGCAGAAGAGACGAGAATACAGAGCAAAATAATATTTCCAAACCATTTTGTGTGTATTGTGTTGTACGCCCAGTGACGGAATCTAGAACAGTTTGAATTTTAGAGCGGGAAGGTTTTAAATTTAGAGTTTAAAATTTACGGATTTGTGGATGAAAAAATAAAGAAACTGCTGGCTTCCGGCATTGGCTCTCTATCATCATCGCCTTCTGGTGCGGGTTCAGCTTCTGGTTCCGGTTCAGCCTCTGGCTGCTTTTCAGAGTCATTGACCTCCGCTTTTTCTGTTGGCACCTCCTCTGTCTTCATATTTTCTCCTTCTAAGATTCAGAATTCAAAAATTGGCGCATCTACAAAATTAAAAACATGAAAAATTTACCAAGGGGCGCGTCCGGATTGTCTTCTATTTTGACCGCGGTAGAATCTCCTTCTGGTTTCTCAGCTTCTTCAACTGGGGCCATATCTATAGCGACTTTTTCCTCTTCAATTTCTTGACCTTCTTCTCCTTCTTCAGGTTCTTTTTCAACTTCCGGTTCTTCAGCGTCACCACATTCCAAACTGTCGACGGCAATGGCCAAGAAGACGTTGAGGAGAATGTAATTGCCAGAAATGAAAAGAATGAGAAAATAAATACTCGCCACTATTCCGATAGAGGCCACCCCACCAAATGCTAATATTCCACTGTACATCACCTACAAATGAGGTCACAAGGGTCAATTTCCTCATTTTTAAAGAAAAAAATATTTTTTACCTCATTCCAATCTTCTCCCGTCAAAATTTGAAAGACAGTCAAAACGGATTGAGAAAAACTATCAAAATTTTGACGCGGTCTTTCTTGTGATGGGTCAAAATCAAATTTCCCGCCAAAAAGTTGCATTCCAAGCAAGGCAAAAATTACAATAAAAAGGAAGAGGAGGAGCAAGAGAGAGGCGATGGCTTCCATGGAACTTATCAAAGATTTTACGAGACTTGACAAAGATTTCCAGTATCTGTCAAAATTCAAAAAAATATTTAAAATGTTTTCAAAATTTTGAATTTTTGAATTTTTTTACTTTGTCACTTTAAAAACTCGGAGCAAGCGAACACATCGGAGAATTGAGAGACCGACGGGGGCCATGATTTCTTCATCAACGAGCACAATTTCTGTTATGCTCGTCAATATCACGACAAAGTCAAAACGGTTGAAAAGTGAACGAAAATATTTCTGAAATTTTGCAAATTTAATTTTAAAAATGGAATTATTTTGGAAATTGAAAATATTTCATTTTTTGTCTCACGTCAAGTCCCACACTGTACATTTGGACAATCATTTCAATCGTGAAAAGTGTAACGAAAAATTTATTGGTGAATTCTGAAAATTAATTAAAAGACGTGACGAAATTTTGAACTTTTTTATTCAAAATTTTCAAAATACCTTGAAATTCTTCTAACCACTCAGGCTGTTGATAATGTTCAGTACAGACGACGCACGTGTTCAAAAAAACTAAAGTGATGATGAGCCAAAACCAACCCTCTGATTTTACCACGCTCTTTATTGTGGTACGGATTTTTGTGTTGACCCTACCAGACAATACAAATTTTAAATTTAAGCGCGCCTTTAATATATTATTGAGTACCTATCAAATTCCTCCATGTGAACTTGAAACCATGTGGGCTGAACTGGTTTTTCTGGCTCTTCGGGAATTTCTTCCATTTCTATTTTAGTGTCTAATTTAGCAGCCTCTGAAAAATTTACAAATTGAATTCAATTTGAATTTACTGCTCAAAATTTTAACCAGTTTTTTGATGAACGTACCAGCTTCTATTTGCGCCTGAATATATTTTTCGCCTAAAGTAATCCAATCGAGATATCCTTGAAGTTCTTGTTGGAGCATTCCGGCTTGCCGTTCTTTTTTGAATTGAATTCGCGCTTTTGCTTTTTCTCCTTCCTTTGAGAATTCTCTACAAAATGAATGGCGCGTAATTTAATTTTAAAAATTCAATTTAGGTAAATAATTTAAATTTAAATATGAAACAAACCCTGTGAGCACGCCCAAAATTAAATTCATGACAAAAAAAGCGCCCAAGACGACCATCGATGTAAAATAAACCCAATTGAATGACCCGCCCATTGCATCGTCAATCTAAAATTCAAATAGTGAAAAATTTCCCTCCAAAATTCAAAACAACTAAATAACTCTCACATTATACAAAGTTTGGGTCCAGCCCTCTAGCGTAATACATTGAAAGACAGAAAGCATGGCGAGAAAAAAATTGTCGAAATTAATTATCCCAAAATTAGGCCCCTCCCATCCATAAGTACAATTAAAAAATTCTTCATCTTCGCACATGAAAATGCCGCCACACGGTAAGGGATCTATAGCAAATAGAAAATTTAAATTTGCCCGCTCACTAAAATAGCTTACCACTTGCACTTACCATCCATCAATTCTCCGGTAAAAACATGGACGCAAGTGGAGTGCATGACCCCCGAAAATAATTCGAGGCCAATAATGGCGTAAATGACAATGACAAAAAGAACCAAGAGCGCAATCTGCGCCAATGGAATCATGGCCTTGAGTATAGAATTCATTACAATTTGTAAACCTAAAAAAAGAAAGAAAAAGCGCGCCAAAATTGAAAAATGGGTTTCCCCAAAATGGCACGGAGTGTAGGAGTAGAACACAAAAACCCAAATTAACTGAATAGGTTACTTGGAACGCCGGACACTAAACGAAGGGGCCGGAGTACCCGGAACGCTCTGAGCGCCTTGACGTCAAATCCCTCAACTTGAAAAATGGCCAACAAGGGAGTGATCAAGCCCGTCACAACGATTGTAAAATCCAAAATGTTCCATGTATTCCTCAAGTACGCCCCCTCGTGGAAGAGAAATCCGTAAGCGACAATTTTCATGAAACATTCTGAAGTGAAAATGATCCCAAAAATTGTTTCAGTTTCTTCTATTTCTTCGTTCAAAATGTTGCTGTCTCCATTTGGAAAGGGCGTTGAGAGCGCCAGGGAGAGGCAGGTGCACATTATCGTTATCAATATTAAATATTCGAAGGGTCTGCAATTTAAAAAAAATTGGCGGTAAAATGTAATTCGAAATCAGAAAAATTGTTTTGACTCACTTCCATTCTGAGACTGTAATACAGAAAACACGAATAGGATTTTCAAGACTTAGACACAAGAGGGAGCGTTTTGGTCGCTCTACGACGATGGGCGGTTTTTTAGTTTGGGCTTGGCGCTTTTTCTTGGCTTCAGATAAAGTCGCGTCTAGAACCACGTGCCAGTCGTGGCTGAGGGGTGTGGCTTGTTCAATTTCTTTTTCTTCTAAAGATTTTAAATGGTCCTCTGCGCTTGTGATTTTAGGGGAGCCCCATTTTTCTTCTTCTTTTGGTACTATTTCCGCCCAAAAATCCACTTCCTCTTCTTCCCCCACCCTGGCGGGAGGGTCGGTGGTAGGTTTGTCATTTTCTTGGATTAAAATACATAATCAACTAAATTATTATTAAAAGCTGTAAATAATTCGTGTTTTAATTCTTACTGTCTGCGGCCATAATTTATTTAATTTGTGATCTACACAATTCTTGTTAAAAATAATTTTTAAAAGTGAGAGTGGCGGGAATGTAGTGAATTTAAATGAATTAAATTCATTTTTTAAATTGAATTTAAAATTAAAATTAATTTTATACTAGAAAGAAAAGAAAGACAAGAGAAAAAGATTGTCAAGTTTGTAGGAAGAAAAAAGTAGACAAACTTTTTGGTGTGTCTTGTCATCAAATAAATTTATTTAAAGCTTCTAATTAAAATTAATTAAATGAGATTCTTTAATTTAATTAAACTTTAGTTTGAGGACAGTAAAATGAAAGTATTTTATGGTTTGGTATTTTAATTGAGATTTTGTCTGTTAAACCAAATTCTAATTTTAAATTTATGGTTGGGTCATGGACTGGAATGAGGAATTATTTTTGCAACATCATTTAGACTAAAAGAACTTGCAATTTTTTTTTGACATACATTGGCCAATTGTTTGATTCACATTGAATTTTCACCGAGGTATAAGATTCAAAACCAATTTTGAATTTATTTTTCCTTACCAAAAACCGAAAGGCTGTCTTTGTGCTTTGAGAAAAAAAAACATTTTACATCAAAAATTCAAAATATGATTGTGCAGAGTGAGGAAATAAAAAAAAACTATCTTCTAAAATTGAGTTCAAAAATGAGTACTTGTTTTTTAAAATTCAATTTTATTTGTTTTACATGTTCACCATACGTAAAACTAATATTGGACATATTTTTCAAATAAAAATATTGTTTTTATACATTAAAAGAGAATGGAAATTGAATTTAGTATTTAGTAGACAAATTAATTAATAATTAATTTTACAATTAATGTTATTTAAAACTAAATAATGGCCGAATGGTTGAGAAAATGAAAATTAAAAATAGTTTCATAAAATCTCAGTCAGAGTTAGTGTTGATGATACAAACATCAGCAGGACTTTGAGGGGTTGGGCAACAAGTGTATTGATTTGGATAGCCCGAGTTATTGCAATTACCAACAGTTGAATTTTGGGCCATGCAATTTATTGGAAATGTGCTTGTTGTGCCATCACAGCAGCAAGTCCTAACCATCACGTTAGTACACTCCCCTGACGTACAGTAGCCTAGAAATTTTAAATCAATCCAAAATTTAATTTATTTTTAAAAAATTCAACAATACTATTAATAAATTATTGTCATTAATTAAGACTCACCATCTGCCACAGCGGCACTAGATTTTGCAACAAAGTTTAGGCAGACGAGTGCTACTACAAGAAAAATGATCTTCATTTTCAATTTTTTTAAAAAAAATATTCAAAGGAAAGAAAAGCAAAGAAGAGTCTAGTTAAAAGTAAAAACGTTGGAGAAGTTGTGATGTTGATTGAGTTGAATAAAATTGAACCATTTTTATACTCTCAAAAATTTCACATTTGGTTCTAATTTTTTTTAAAAAAAATCAACAAGGGAAATTAAAATGAAGGCAAATATTTAAATAGCAAAAATATCCCGGAAAATTGTTTCCTAGTTTGATAAATAATTTTAATTCACTTCCCCTTAATTTGCAATTAATTTTTTTTTTGGCAATATGGTGTCAATCAATTTACTATTTCAAAAAAGGTTAAGGAAATAAATGCAATGATTAAAATTGTCTGAAAAATAGTTTGAATTTGAATGGAGATTAAATAATTTTGTAAAAAAATTTATCTCTCTTTTATATTTACCTAGCCATTTTATCCTTGCAATAATTGCAAAAAATAAAAATAATTTCAAATCGCTTGCTCTAAAATCTTACGTGTTGACAAATATTGATATATTGGCAAATTGACACGTATATTTGGGAAATAAAATTATAAATGAAATTTAAAAAAATTAACTAGATATTATATTCAGCATTAATAAATTATGAATACAATTTAAAACGAGTAGACAAAACATACTTCATTAATTGATGGAGGTAAATTAATAAAAACTAATTTTATCCTAAATGTCAGATAAAGTACCTACAATAAAATGCAAAATAAATCACGTGACTCGTGGCTCTCATTAGTCTCATTTGAATTTTTTTTAATGCGACAGTTATTTTTTCAAAATTTCCCCTTCTCCTGTACATGCCAATAATTTGTAAATAAAAATAAAACATTTAAATATTTCCTTTTGTTGACACGTGACCACTCACCATGAAGCTTTGTCCACATTTTTGTGATGCTCCTCCTCCCAAGGTAAATTCCCTGGAGGGGAGTAGAGGGCGATGACAACAACTTTATTATTTTTAGTCGCCGTTCCAATTCCCAACTTGGTTGTATTTTTCCAAACAATATTTGAAAATGTTAAACCTTTTTTGGACAACAATGGACTCTCCCACTTGTACCACCGAATGTGGCCGTACCATTCCGCCACGGCGGTTCGAATTACCCGCTCCAATTCTTCTGATTCTTCTCCTGTTGACTCATACTCGTTGCGACCATATTCCGATATTTCCTCTTCTCCTTCCCGTGACCGCTTGCCATTCACTACCATTTCCGCGAAATTACGCGCCAAACTGTTTAGCTATAAAAATGGCGGGTATTTCAAATTAATTTAATAAAATTTAAATATTACAAATCACCCTAGTCCCTACCTTAGCATCCAATTTCACAGAGAGGGCTCCATGTCGTCGACGAAATTCATTGTGAATTTTTTCACCAGCTTTTAAAGATGAATCCATTTAAAATTACCGCCCCAGAAAAGATCCCGCTTTTTTTTAATTAATTAGAAAGCTGTCTAGTTGGGTTCTAGTCGAGTCAAAATAATATTAAAAATTAATTTTGTATTTTATTTTGAATACATTTCTAGTGTCTACAAAATGAATGACAAGCTTGCCATGAGATTTTGAGAATTAAAATTCAATTTAAAGAGATACAATTTGTATCATACAAATTTTGGGAAAGAGAGAGTGGGCGCGGGATTTGACGGGAAAAAAATGGAGGGAGCATAAATTTAATTTTTATGTCTCCCAGTTTCCTCAAAACAACCCACTTGCCATTTTTTTGTGTTTTTTTGAACATGCTTTACATTGCCATAAAATTATTATTAGAGATGCCAGACGAATCTTATAAAAAAAAAGTTTGAAAATGGAACATTTTCAAGTATTTCCATCTGCCCAATTTTTTTTTATTTTTTTCCCCTTGAGATTAACATGAGCTCAACCATTTTAAATCAATCGACTTTTGCCTACTCAAATCAAGGGCACGCAGAAAAAAAATGTCGTGCTACATGCCAACAAATTAAATGAGATATTTTTTAATTTATAAATTATTTTCATTTTTAATACCTGTCAAAATAATTAATTTATTATTTTATTCTAATTCATCAAAAATCCCCTTGTTGTGTCATTTGTCATTAGTAATCCCCGTTAAATTTTTTTTAAATGCCGATTTATGACGCTAAAACCCCCCAGATTTAAATGACAGTTAAATAAAATTGAGTTGATTGATTAATGATTAAATTAAAATTTATGATCGTTGTTTTTTTGTTAATAAATAGTTTCGAAAATTAATTTATAAATTAGTTTATTCTTCATTTAGTTTAATTAATTTGCCTAAAATTATTTGTGCGAGTGTAAATTTTAATTGACTTGAAGAAAAATGAAAGTCATTTTTGGCACCATTTTGGTTTGCCTGACCCTTGCCAATGTTCAAGGTCAAGCGGAAGGTTGCCGGACGCTAGATTATATTCCGCGACATTTTTTGAGTTTGGAGACAGTAAGAAATAATTAATTTAATAATTAATTTAATTTGTGTTTAATTTTAATTAATGTTTAGTATATTGGCGTGTGGTACCCTCAAGGATTCGGATTTTACGAAACGCAAGACGTCCAATGGCCACCGTACAAATGTCCTCAATTTAATTATTCTGTTTCATCTGAGAATAATTTAATTGCTGATCAAATGTGAGAGTAATAGATTATTAAAATTTAACTGTAGAGTTAATTGGGGTGAAACTAATAAAATTAACTTTTTGAATAGAATGATTGACTTGAACACTGGCCTTGAAATATATGAGACAGATCAAGTTGTCATTGAAAATATTGAAATTCCCGCTCTCTGGAAATTTTATAGCAATTCAAGTGGGACTTTGTGTAAGAATTTAATTATTAATTAAAATTAAATGGCAATTAATTTAATTAGGTTTGGAATATTTTTAGTGGAGTCAAATGCGGTGATTCTCCATACAGATCATGTAAATTTTGCATTGCAATATTTTTGTACCATCGTGGACGCTCAAAAATTTGAGAGGATGGTTATGTGGTCACGTGAGCGAGTGATGGATTCAAAATTGGCGCACTTTGTAGAGGCTTTGATGATTGGCTATGGCATTCCAATTAGTCAACAAGTTCGCATCATTCAGGGTGACTGTTAAATTTGATGGTGTCAGCCATCAATTCGGTTGAAATAATTATTTTTGTCATTAATTTCCTTGAACAATTAAATTGTGTTAATTAATTTAAATCGGGCTCTAGCGTACTGTTGGGTTTTAATTGATTTGAAAAATAAATTGAAAATGACAATTTGTGCAAAATAAAAATGTCAAAAATTCCTCGGCCGGGTCAAAATTAATTAATTATTGTTATGTCATAAATGAAGATGACTCATGGTTTTAATTATTTAATATTAGTAATAATTTATTTCAATCCAATTAATTAAATGTACCAATTGACAATAATTTGTAGACTAATGGTTGAAGATAATTATTAATTGCAACCATTAGTCAGTAGTCTACAAATAATTCCACAATTTCTCATACAAAAGTCGGGTAGAAATTAATGGGGTTCTGTAATATTGCAATGATAATTTTATAAAATTAATTACCTTTCCCCTTTAACCTTTCAATGATAAGTAATAATTGGATATGCTTCATTTCACAATAAAATTTCGTCCTTTTCATGACCTTCCCGGGAATTTCTCACTTCCCCAACTCATTTCACCATGAGGTCCCTCTCCTTTATTTACCATAGTCAAAGCATTGCAAAATTTTCTCTATCCAAATAATTGCATTCTACTGGCATATTCCCACAAAAATAATTTTTAAACATTTATTTAAATTGAAAAAATTAAAAAAAATGTTCACTGAAGAAACTCGGCCAATTTCTCAATTTTTGTGGCCTCCTTCGAATGGTCACCTTCGAATGAGATGAACCCACACAAAATTTGACCCATAAAAAGGGTGGGGTTCATTTTTTATGGTACAATAGTATTGTACCATAAAATGAGGGTATTGTTACAATACCCTCATCTGGATTCCCTTTGCCACCGTTTACATTTCAAATTGTGTCATTCAAGGGCTCCTCCATGGGAATCGAAAGCCATTCGTCTTCCTATCATTGACCTCATGTAGTACATGATATGTACATAAAATTAAAAAGTCATGGGAAGTTGTGCTGAGGAGGAATGGGGTCGAGAAAAGGGCCTTGAAGCCTTTGGGAGTAATGGTGACGTCAGATTATACAGTCAAGAAAACGACAATTTTATTCATGCTCTTGGCCATGGCAAATGCAACTGTGAGTCTTTTACTAATTTTCTAAACTGTCATTGCGTTTAATTACAATAACTGTAAATTATTTATAAACCTGAGTTTTTTAACTAAATTAAATAATGTGTTTGCTGTGCAGTCCAGCAAATTTTAAATCAGGGTCGAAAAATTAATGCGAGACAATATTGAGTAAATATATTTTATTTAATTGTCATTTAAGAAGAGGTTTTATTGTTAATAATTAACAATGATAATTATTATCCTTCCAAATCAACAATATCGCAACTTTTAAGATTTATGAAAGGACCCAGTCTTCAATTTTAATAGTTGCTCGTCTTTTTTTTGTTCGCTTTTGAAGGTAACATCGCCCAGTGATGAAATTGAAAAAAACATCCACTGACACGACCTTGCCCTCAAAAACAGGACTCAATCTCTCCAAATGGAAATCACAATTAAAATTGGGGGGAGGATTTAATTGTTGTTTTGGGGGCAACATTTCCCAGTGATGACTAATTAAAATTTCAACCCTTGAAAAATGTTACCCCCAAAATATCCACAACTCTTGGAGCCGACAATGTAGGGAGAGACTGGAGATGTGACCATGACGAAGGAATGGCCCCCACTAAATTTCCTGGAGACTCCAGACGAGAGGATAAAAATTGGTGGCCCTGTTAAAATAAAAAGATTAGGAATAAAATTTAATCCTCAATATTCCTCCGCCGGTTCAAAGTCAACGGAAAATTTATTTTTTATTTTCAGAGGTGAAAGGATTTAATTTTATTTCTGGAATCATTTTCCATTTGTCTTAAATCTACGTTGAGGATTACATAAACCATGGGAGGGCCCTCAGGAGTCTAAAAATTGGTCATCTTTTTTTAAGTTGTGTATAATCTCCGCACTAAAATGAAACAATTTAAATGTTTCCTCCTTTTTTAAAAAAAAGATTAAAGATACAAAAAGTTAAAAAATGACATTTTGTATTTCCCTTGGACAATAAATAAATAATTTAATTCATAATAATTTAATCAAAGAAGGATAGTGCATCATGTAGTTTTAATTATTTAATTTGAGAACTTGTTTGAAAAAAATAAAATTGAAATAATTTACCAATTCACCATTAATCGGTTTAAGCATAAATTATGATTCATAATCATGCATCCTTTACCAATGTACAATTAACTCGATGATGCTGGTCAGTCTCACAATGGTTGCACATTTCCTCACAAAAATCAGTTAAAAATTCATGGGTACTTATCCCATGCATGGAAAAGGTAATTAATTTAATTAATTCCCTTAATTTCCTTTTTTACTATTTCAATGACAATCATTTCGTAATAAAATTTCATAATTTTCATGACCTTGCCTTAAATTAAGTACTTGCCCAACTCATGTCGCCATTCCTAATGCCCATTGCCATTTTTTGTACGCCCCATTGTCAATACCTTGCAAATTTTTATTTGCCCACATGATTCCAGTCTACAAACTTTCTCATAAAAACAATTTTTTAAAAATTTACATCTAAAAATGTTCACGGAAGGAACCTACCGAGGACTTCACCGATTCTTCAATTTTTGTGACCTCCTTCGAATGCTCCCCTTCCAATGGGATGAGCCCACACAAAATTTGGCTCATAAAAAAGGATGGGGTCATTATTTATGGTACAATACCCTCATCTGGGTGCCCTTCTCCAGCATATACATTTCAAATTGTGTCATTCAAGGGCTCCTCCATGGGAATCGAGCCATTCCTCTTTTAATCATTGATTTTATGTACATTGTCTGCTTCTTGGCTTATATTCTCTTCAATTTGAATGTTTTACTGAAACGGAGGAGCATGGTGGGACTTTTGAATTCTTTTCTTAAATTCGATAAAATTTTTACTGGTACGCAGCGCCCATTGCATTGAAATAAAATTTGAATAAAATAATGAAGCGTTTTTAATAGGAAAATACACTCCCAAGGATGTCTGGTTGAAGAGACGTACTGATGGATGTGACTTTATTATTCAACTTTTGACTACTTTTCTGCCCTTCGCTTGTACTTCTAGTATTCTCATGTACACCCAAAAACCCTCAAACGAGCGATACATTTACGCCATTTTTGGCACTCACTGGGCTGTCATCATTCCTTCCTCCATTTGCGAGTATTTTCAGTTTTTGAGCCTTTGTGCCACTTTTTGTTTTCATTTTTTCATTATTTTGACCTACAGTCAATGTACCAATTTCTGGTTGGGTAGACTCAAAAGGTCAGTTTTCACTTTTTAATTAATTAATATTAATTTAATAATTAATTAAATTTAAATTTGTGGTGCACAGAATGAAAAATGGCGAGAGTTTTATTTCTGACCCCATGGAGGCGATTGGAACGTACAAAATATTTCAATTGCTCAACATTCAATTCAATGACTCATTCTCTAAATTCTGTCTCCCCGCCTTAATTCAAATATGTAACGGTCTTCATATTTTTGCCATGTTTGTGTCTCTCAAGCTGAGTGACGTCATTCCCATGCCGGTTTTTGGAATTTTCCCAATATTGGTCATCCTCTGGACTGTAATTGAGTGTACCATTTGGCCCATTTTGGGTCAAATTAATTCATTGGGCCTTAATTTTAAAAGGTCATGGGAAGTTGTCTTGGAAAGGCATAAGGCTGAGGAGAAGGCCTTGAGGGCACTGCGACCTTTGGGGGTGAGGGTGACGTCATCTTACACTGTGAAGAAGACGACAATTTTATTCATGCTATTGGCCATTTCCAATGCCACTCTCAATCTTTTACTCATTTTCTAAATTTTGACATGCTTTTTGTATTAAACTGCGGAGTTAATCAAATAATAAAATTTTTGTGCATTGAATTGTACAAATTATTTTTTATTGACATTCACATTCACATTCACAAAAAAAAAAATATTTTTCATGCCCCGTGATTTATAAATATAAAAGAAGATAAAAATTATTTTTGGGGACAAAAATAAATTTAAAAGTTGTTTTTTTTGTCAAACCAAAAATATTTTTTGTTGACTATTTTGTAGCCTTGCAAAATAAAATTTATTGTGAGTGGCTCGACCAGCCAACTTGGAAATTGTACTGGTCATTTTTTTTACAATATTTTTCCATTTTCAGACATGCAAGAAAACAAACCAATTCATCTTGTCCCTGGAATTTTCATGCCCTACCACAAAAGTCTATTTTTTTATAAGCAAACATTTTATTTATCATTTGGCTAGTCATTAGTAAAGTTCCAAAAAATGTGGTCTCCATTTTTAATAATAATTATATTTAATTATAATTTAATTCCATTTACAATCTCATTAAAATTCCAATTATCAAAATCAAAAGAAACTGAACTGTTCAATTTATTTCAATCAATTCACATTCAAATTTTTAACAAGTTTCAATCTTGTCCAAGTCACCATCTGACCCTTGATTTTGGTCCTGTGGGGAGTGACAGTGGCGACAATTTTTTTAATATTTTAAAAATAAATCGTAATTTTACTATTTTAATTGGTCGATTCAGTGAACCGGAAGTGGTAGATGAATATTCAACAGGGGGGTCCAAATTGTCATCAATAACAAAATTGGCGCCCCATCTTTGTTCCATTGTTCTCATGTCAATCTTTCCCGTGACCCAAGTTGACCCTTCAAAAAGAGTTATGTCACGTCATTTAATTGATGATGTATCAATTAAATTTTCTCTCATTTCTTGTAAAAGTTTATTCCTCTTTTTTGTTAAAAATTTTGAACTTTCCGCCTATTCAAAATGGCGTCCTTTGGTTAAAATTGAGTGGTCTAAATCAGTGGGAATAATTGAAAGAGTTTTGTTTGTCATCACTTCAAAAGATGGCGCGCAAAAATATGTTTTGACACGCACCTCATCTTTTGACAATCGTCTCTATTTTGTTGGCCAATTTGAAGGCGGTCATTTCAGTTGGTTTGAAAAAACAAAAAAACCGCCTTTATTCACAACAAAGTATCAAAAAAAAATTTTTAAATTGGCAAAACACAAAAATGAAGATCATTGTTTGCGCAATCTGTGAGAATTTTTTGGAACACTACGAAAAAACTGGGACATGGACGGAAACTTTGATGGCGGCAATATTTGACTTGTCTAAACAAGTTAATGCTACTTTAGACTTGGAGCCAACACTATCGCTTTCTGGTGAGCGAAATGAGGACGATGGAAAATAGGATGAGTTTACTCAGCCCCTCCTAGAGGGCAAAGCTGTTCTTGAACATGTGATGGATCCAGTGGCACTTCAATTGAATTTGATTAGTGGCTCCACCACTGCTTACTATGATTGTGGCGGGTTTTATAATGGCGGTGCCGCCAAAAGTAAAATATTCGTCGCTGACTGTTCTAAAAGCGCCCATCAGAGCCGGCGTATGGATTGGATTTTTAGTCTCTTTCGTTCTTGTTTGGCTCACCCTCCAATTGTCAATTTACGCGCACACACACACCCACAAATATTCGAGTAGACAACTCCAATGGGGTCAAAATGAGGCCCTCTATTGGATTTTACTGTGGGCAGTTTTGAAGCCAACAATTGATCAACCGGGCTGGACTTGTTTGAAATTTTGGCGGTTAATTTTGCAAGTAAAAAGTAAATGGCTTTTAATTCTATGGCTTATCATGGTCATCACTATTACTTGTGGGTATAAATGTCAGCTGATGGGTTAGTTTTAAATATTTATTTTATTTTGAGCGGCTTTTTCAAATTTTTTACATTTATTTTAGAAACTGTCGTCATCCCTCGGTACGTGTCGGCGCCGCGTAATTTGTACGAGTTGGTGGAGTCGGATTATAATTTGGGCGCCATTTTCTATAGCACCATTTTAAAAAATTATTTTGTACACCAACCAGATCATCCGTTTGGCAAAGCCCTTAGGGAGAGAGTGAACGAGTATACTTATTTTGACCCTGGGGTCTTTTAATTTTAAATTAAATAATTAATTTAATTTAATTAATAATTATTTTTAGTGCTACCAGTCCCTTTTTGAAGGCAAGAATGTTTGTATTGGCTCCAAATTAATTTTGAAGGTGATTGGGACCAAATATATGATCGATGTCAGAGGTCAAAAACTTTTTGTCGAATCAACTGACGAATATGCCTCCACTTCTCTTATGGCCGGCGTTTCAAAATTATTCCCGGGAATTTTGCGTATGAAATTAATTAATTTTAATTAATTTAATTAAAAAATCTTTTTCTGATTTTTATTGTCAAATTTTTTTGTACGTAGAACCATTAAATTTCATTTTGGAATCTTTTTTGAATGCGGGACTAGACAAAATTTGGATGTCCAATTTGTTCATGGTGGAAAAAGCAAAAGGTCGCGAAAATGCGCATGAGTTGGTACACGCAAAAAAATATTATGCCGGCTTGGAATCTCAAGAGGGAGCTGGAGCTGCCATGCAAATTATGTGGCTTGCAGGGCAGCTTTTAGGACTTGGATTAGTTGTCGCTGTTTTTTTCCTTTTTGGTGAAATTCTAGCGTAATTTCAAAAATTACGACATTATTTAAATCAAAGGAATTTACCAAAAATGAGGGTGAGACCAGGATGGGAGCAGTCTCTATTTGAGAAGTTGAAGAGACAATGGCGAATTTTTGTAAATTCTTTATCATTAAAAATTCGCACTTTTAACAGTCAATTAAATTTTGTGAAATAAAAATATTTGCATTGTATTTTTTTAAGCTGATTAAATTAAATAAATTTAACGTTTGTACTATATTTAATTGAAGTCTTAATACTCATGACGTCATTTAATTGTCTAGTTTTCTTTTGTGGTCTAAAATGGAATTTTGTGGTTGGCTCAAAACTGCACTTGACGATTGTTTGCAAAAAAATTGCAATCTTGCTTGACCAAATCAAGCCAAGTAGTAAAAAATGTAAAATTTAATGTACATTCAAAAAAGATTGATCCATCAAAGAGCCGCAGTTAGTAAAATGTGACAAGATAATTAAAATAATTATCTTTCCATCTTTCAAAGTCAACCTTTACTCACAAGACAAGTTTGCCAATTGCCATTGTATGCTTTTTGTTTTGTAAAAAATAATTTGCAAAAAGTATTTCTTTATTAGCAAAATTAAAATTCCGTTGTATTCATTTCTCATCACAGAATTTTTTTTGCAAAAAATTGCATAAAAAGTTTTGCCAAAGGTCAAATGGGACCATTACTTCCGGTGACAGTAGTACTAATTTCTACATTCTGCTACTTTTTTTGGCAAAGACGACATATCCTTGGTCTCTTTAAATTTAACTAAAATTAAATTAATAAATAATTTGCAAATTTTTTTTACAAATAATTTAAGGGCCATGGGGACTACCAATTTTGGGTCATTTGCCTTTCCTTGGTAAAAATCCAGCAAAGACTTTGATGGCCTGGAAAAAATTTTATGGGCCAATTTATTTTGTTCGATTTGGGACGTTCCCGTATGTCATTTAATTATTCTGCATAAATTAAAAAAGACCGCCAATTTTGAATAAAAAGATCATGTGATTTTGCTAATATTTCAGCACTGTGATAATACATGGAGGAACCCTCATAAAAGAAATGTTTAGCTTGGTCGAATCTTCTGGGAAAATGCGCCGATATTCTGGCGACCTCATTACACAACGTCGCGGGATTTTTAGTTGTGACGGGCCTAAAGCCATTGAACAGCGGCAATTTATTTTCAAAACATTTAAAGATTTGGGCTACACAAAATTTGGATTTGAAATTCGCGTCCATCAAGAAATTAATCAAATTGTCCAACAACTAGACAATTTGGTTGCAAAAAAATCCCCATTTGAGGTCAAACATTTTTTTAATGTGCCCATCGTCAATTCCTTATGGGAGGTCATGATTGGCTCTAAATTTGACCCCACACTTAAAGATTCTCCTGCCGTCACTCTCATCCGCCATTTAGACACGTGAGACAAATTTTCATGTAATTTTTTGAATTATTTATAAAATTTTTATAAAATTTAAATTAAATGTGCAATTTTTGCAAGTCTCAACACGACCAACACATTATTTTCAAAATTGGCGGTATTTATCCCAGCACTAGAAAATTTGCAGCTTTTTCTCGGTTTCAAAGCATCCATGCAGGCTTTTGAGGGCGTTTACAATTACATGAAAGAACAAATTGCTGCGCATAGAACAACATGGAAATTAAATCAACCACGTGATTTTACAGATCATTATTTTGAAAAAATGGCGGCTACTAAAAATCTAAGTTCTTCTTTTCATCCACAAGGTTAAAAAATGTCGCAATGCACTTTATAATCTAAAATAAAATAATTTAATTTAATTTTCTAGCCAATTTCCAGATGTACACCACAGGCGACATTTTTTTTGCTGGACTCGAGACAGTGAGCACGACCCTTGAATGGTTGATGCTGTACATGGCGACCCATTTGCATGTCCAGAAAAAACTCCAGGCGGAACTGGATAAAAATGTGGATAAAAGTCGCCTTCCCTCCATTAATGACCGGTCACGCCTGCCTTATTGTGAATCTGTGGTTCATGAATTACTCCGCATTACTGCGCTGGTGCCACTAGGGGTCCCTCATAGAGCTTTGAAGGACTTTGAATTTCACGGGCATTTAATTAAAAAGGATACCCTCATCCTTGCTAATTTGTACGACACCCATAGGGACCCACAAGTTTGGCGGGAGGCGGATAAATTCAAACCAGAAAGATTTATAGAGAATGGAGAATTTGTGAAACCAATTCAAGATTCTTTTTTACCATTTGCATTTGGGAGGAGAAATTGTTTGGGTTCGATTTGGTCACTGGATCAATTGTTCCTTTATTGTGGGGCTATTTTTCAAAAGTTTTATATTTTTCCTGTAGAGGGCCAAGGTCCATTGTCATTTGAACCCATTTTTGGATTCACTTTGTCTCCTCTCCCATTCCAATTGGGAATCAAGGGGAGGGCGGGAAATGGATTTGTGAGGGAAGATGAGTGAATTCAAAAAATTATGAAATCATGTGATGACGGCCATCTTTGTTAGTTATTTTGACAAATTTAACTGTGGAATATTTTAATTGAATAAAAAAAATTTATTATTGTTAAATACATCTTTCAATATAGAATTATGTGGTGTTAAATTGTCATTATAAATGTTCATCAACTAGTTTAAATAATGGTACAAGTAATAATAATTGAGGTATATGTAGGTACTTTAATTATTTAAATTTTTTAATGGCTAACCGAACTAAACTTATTTTAATCATGATTAAATAAATTTAAGATATGGCCTCATGGCTTACATCTTATAATCTTATATTGTGTAGAATAGGGTCCACTACCACTTAAAATTTTTTCTATAAATAGTTTAAGGATTATAGATAAGCAAGTAAAATACTCGAGAAATAAATTGCTAACGACCAATTTTTAGACCCTTGAGTGACCTCCCATGGTTTACATAATTCCCAATGTTAATTAAAACAAATGGAAAATATTTCCAGAAATAAAATTAAATCCCTTCAGGTGGACACTCGAGCTGTGAAAATTTAAAATAAATTTTCCGTTGACTTTGAACCGGCGGAGGAATTTTTAGGATTAATTTTTATTCCCAATCTTTTTATTTTAACAATGGCCTTCATTTTCTATCTTTCGACTGTCTGGAGTCTCCAGGAAATTTAGTCAGAGCCATTCCTTCTTCATGGCCACGTCTCCAGTCTCTCCCTACATTGTTCCAAGAGTTGTGAATATTTTGGGGGTAACATTTTTCAAGGGGTGAAATTTTAATTAGTCATCACTGGGAAATGTTGCCCCCAAAACAACAATTAAATCTTCCCCCCAATTTTAATTGTGATTTCCATTTGGAGAGATTGAGTCCTGTTATTGAGGGCAAGGTCGTGTCAGTGGATGTTTTTTTTAATTTCATCACTGGGCGATGTTACCTTCAAAGATGGCCAAAAAAGAGCGTCAATATTTAAAATTCAAGACTCATCTTGGTCCTGTGACAGGACTCGGTTACACAATTCTGACCTTTGGTAATTTTTTTATAGGGTTAGATAGTGGCGGCTGCTTACTCGGAAATTTCGGATCTTGGGGATTCAGATGCAGATTCATCATCCCAACTGAGATCACTTTTACTGAGACTTCGTGAAGCGATTGGACAGGCATTGGGTGGTAAGAAGCTGAGAGTACAGACAAGATGGGTTGCGCCTACCAAGTGGTGGTAGAGACTAATGAAAAATATTTTACATTTTTGTTCATATTCAAATTTAATACCGTTATGTAACAATTAATATTCATCTCATGGTACAAAATAAAAATTGTCCAACTTAAAAAAAGGTATCGGTCATAATAATACTACCAAGAGAATCCAAAATGTCCGATTTTGTAAATTAAAATCTCACCCTGTCCTTCCCCATTTGGTGTCTGCTAGTCTAGAATGGTAAGCCAGATTGTCCTCCATTTTGGACATCATGAACCCCATAAAATGGTTTGGGAGGCATATGGAGATCAGCAGAATATTTTGTACAATTTATATTAAAATAAACACCAATTTAAGCATGTCCATATTTTATCTAACCATTTTCATTTATTGCTTAAATTATCAATTTAATGCATAATTAATACAAACTTTAATTAAATTCAAGTATTAACTAAATTAAACATTAAAAAATTGACAATTTAAAATTGTTTTAAGAGATGAGCAAAACATTAACAGTTGCATTTGCAATGGCCAAAAACATGAATAAAATTGTTGTTTTTTTGACTGTATAAACTGACGTCACCTTGACCCCCAAAGGCTGCAGGGCCTTCAATGCCCTCTTCTCCACCCCCTTCTCAGGTAACCCTTGAGCCCAGGACTCTTTAAAATCAAGGCCCAATGCATTGATTTGTCCAATAGTTGGCCAAATGGCAATTTCCATGATGATGCAGACAAAACACATCATTGGAAATATTGCAAAAATTGGCATTGGGATCACATCTTGCAATTTTAGGGAGACAAATATTGCAAACACGTGGAAAACATTCGACACTTGAATTATGGCGGGAAACCCCAAACTAGAAAAGGAGTCGTTGAATTTCATATTAATTAATTGAAACACCCTGTACGTTTCAAGCGCCCCCTCTGTGTCAGCAATCAAACTTTCCCCATTTTTCTTTCTAAATTATTCAAAAAATTAAATTAAATTTTTATTATTTAAAACACGGCGGCAATTTCAAAGTTCAAAACCAACCTTTTCAGCCTACTCAACCAGTAATTGGTGCACTGACTGTAAGTCAAAATAATGTAGAAAGTGAAGCAAAAAGTGGTGGCAAAACATAAATATTGAAAATATTCCCAAATGGAACAAACAACAAGGATGATCCAATGAGTCCCAAAGAGGGAGCCCAAATATCTCGAATTTGTAGGACTGTGTATGTACATCAGTGAACCAAAAATACAGGCGGGAGGTTCAAACCAATTAAAAAATTGAATGATGAAATCACATCCATCTGTTCGTCTCTTCTTCCAGAGATCCTTGCGCGTGTATTTTTCTATACAAAACAATATTTTATTCAAATTTTGTGCTCGTGGAAATAGACTGCTTAAAATTGAGTACCAGTGAAAAGTTGATCAAATTTGAGGAAGGAATTCAAAAGTCGCACCATGTCCCGCCGATTGAGAAAAGTGTTCAAATTGAAGAGAATAAAAGCCAAGAAGCAGACAATGTACATAAAATCAATGATTAAAAGAGGAATGGCTCGATTCCCATGGAGGAGCCCTTGAATGGCACAATTTGAAATGTAGACAGTGGAGAATGGTACCCACAAGAGGGAGCTGTACCACAAAAAATTACCCCACCCTTTTTTGTCAAGTAAACTCCTTGTAGATTCATCCCACTGCAAGGGGAGCATTTGCAGAAGGTCACAAGTGGTAAAAAATTGACGCAATCCCCTGTACGTCCCTTCAGTGAACATTTTATGATTTTTTGAGAATTTTATGATAAAAAATTGTGGAGAATGAGGTCATGTGAGTGGGGCAAAAAAATGGGAATGTGTGAAGGTGAAGAACAGTGAGGAGAAATATATTGGTCAACGTTGATGATGAAATTGGATAAGCAAGAGCCAAATTTAGTTTTATGTGAAATCTTTCCACGGGAGTTCATGAAAAATTATATAATTGGTTTAATTAATTTAAGAGGCGCGTGCATTACTGCAACACATTTTATTATAATGAAATCATTTGGTAACAAAATATAAATAATATGAATACTTATATTAATTTGCATAATCATTTATGAACAAATATAATTTTATTCTTGTTCTCATTAAATTAATTTAATGATTTTAATCAAAATCAAAATTTGAAAACTTTAATTTATTTAAAGTGCGGGCACAAACTAAACGATTTTTGGTTATATAAAGTTAATTTATTCTCAAAGGACACAACGGAATTTTATAAAAATCACATTTCTGAATAGCCTAGCTCTTCCCCTTTTATTATTATTATATAAAAGCAATAAATTATTTTTATATATTTTTTTTTCGTTTATGATTTAGTAATACTGATAGTAAAAATATGGCGCCATTTTATTCAAAAGTTGGAGGCCACTGTAATACAATCCACTGTAATTGAGACACACTCCTCATAATTTCCTTGAATCCCATAATTTTTAGACTTGGCTATTATGTGGCCACCCAAGCAATATTGACCCAGGTCAGAGGTCCAGAAACCCGTCATGTTTACTTGAACGCTACATAATCACCCGTCATTTTTCTAACATTCAAATTGTCTAAGGTCCAAATCGGAGGTCTAGACGATTTCAAGTCTACAATATTATTATTTTTTATAGCCACTTTAAAGTATCAATAAATTAAAATTAACTAGTTCATACAAAACAATACTGGGATAGTTGCCGTCATAATTTTTCAAGAGTTTTAGATAGTTAAACTAACTACTCTTAATTCCAACCTCGTATGTTGGCGGCAAATGAGCAGATTCCGAAATCAGCTTTCTATCAAGTGCGTGTGTTTGTCTGTCTGTACCCCCCGGCGGCGCTTACTGGGTCAATGGAATTTAATTTTTATTTTTGAAAATCCAAATTCTAATGAATGATTTGGATTCTCTGGGGTCGATTTAGTATATAAAAAATTAATTTGCCAAAAAAATTATTAAAAGGCTAATTGACACAATTTGGTAATACAGGGGGAGACATGATTTTTAATATTGTTTTTGGCAAATTAAATTTTTTTTCATACTAAATCGACCCCAGAGAATCCAAATCATTCATTAGAATTTGGATTTTCAAAAAAAATTAAATTCCATTGACCCAGTATACTGGGTCAATCCCCAGTATACGGCGGTGGCGCCTATAGGCGCCGCCGGGGGTACAAGCAGACAAACAGTCGCACTTTATAGAAAGTTGATGTCACAATCTGCTCATTTGCCGCCAACATACGAGGGTGGAATTAAAAGTAAACCTAACCAATTTAATTCACTGGCATACACTTAGCAGTGTTTAATTTACATTGATTCAAATCATAATTTAACTAACGTGAGTTTCAACTTAATTCATATAAAAGCAGCGTTTTAAAATTTAGTAATCGCTGTGGACTACCATTTTTTCAAAAATGTTAACTCTCTACAAGGGTAGGGTACACTAAATTGTTAGGCATGTTTGGTCAATTATTTCGGAAGAAGAAATGGTAAAATTTTGAAACCTTGTAGACTTATGCAAGAATAGTCACTGACTGACCCCTGTAAGGGATTTTTGAAAATGTTGATCTATGGTGAAATTCCGGTCACTTTACTAAGTAAGCGCGACGATGCAACGGTCGGTACACGACCAACTTTTGCCGTACCATGTGTGTCGTTTTGGGTAGGATATTTTTTGAAACTTGAAACATTTTTTCATAATTCATTCGTCTCATTGCACAACTCTGTGTAATATTAAAGGCCTGAGTTTTTTGTGTCCGGCACAAAAAAGGGGAAATAGGTTTTGGGCACCAAGAACAATGGAAGGTCTTTCTGTTCGTGAAAGCGGGAGACCTTATGTCCCAAGTACAGTGGAGTCATGTTACGAGGAGGATGAGGACGGGGACTTTGGAGTTTCAAGTTGGACAACTTTTTCCCATCAGGATTCCTCCTCTAGTACAACCAAGCCTTTAAAATCTGTAAATTCAAATACAAAAATTGCCTCTAAACGAAAACTTAGGGACCTAAAATGGAGCAGGCAAATTTAACAGTTGAAGCACTCAAATTGGAGGTACGAGAAAAGAAAATTCGAATTTTTGAGATGGAAAACAAAAATAATCTTCCATTCTCTGAGTCTAGTATTAGACTTTCATTGTCTGACACAAAACATAATATTGTTGAACTTGGTTAAATTTTAAAAATTTACAATAACGAAATAATCACTCAATGAATTGATCAAAACAAAAATAAATGAGATAATTTATAATTCAAAAACAATACTATTTAATAATTAATTAATTCGAATAAAAAACTATTTTGCACCTACTTGTTCGCGTGGAGTTAGGGCAAAGTTCTTGTCAGTGCCATGTTGAAGTGTCGCCCCAATAAATGTCAACACATGATTCACCTCGTAATTGTCTAAGCGAAACATTTCTTTAAATTTGGCGTCACGAAATCCACAAAAGTTGACTCTTGGCCGGAATCTCTTTTGCTCGGGCTCAATTTGTGGCACTAGAAATATTAGCTGCAGCACTGTTTAGAATAGAAATTGCACTAAAAATATTAGTTGCAGCACTATTTTAAATGAAAATTGCACTAAATAAATTGGGAGCAACACTAAATTTTTCACGACTAAAAGGATCCTCAGTAAATGTTTTTTGCTGTACCGGTAAACCGAAAATAAAATTTTGTTAGCGATAAATTAGTGACATAATACCAATGGTTTACTTGAAAATAAATTCAACCGTTTTTTCTTAAATCGTTACATAATATTTTAATTTTTCACCTCCAGCTTTCCTTGAAACATTGAAAGTTAAATAATTTCCGCGGACAATTCCCTGCACCTTTTATTTTTGTGAATTTTTATAATTTTGTATAATTAAAATTTATGTGCTTCATTTAATAAAATGAGATAAGCAATAATTTCATTCCTCATTTCAGTCTTTTACGGAAAGCTTAAACAATATTTTGCTGTTGTCGCCGACAACTTGTCGGGCAAAAGATTTTTACTCCAAAAAGGTTGTTTTTGGGTAAAAATGTTTTTTAAAAAGTTGTCTTGTTTATACAACGTACTTGTTGTATACCGGAACTAGAAACAATAATAGTACCCAATTAAAATAAATCAAAAAAATCTGGGCTCCGCACTATAAATATGGCTGATTTAGAAAAATGGATTAAATTTTAGTATATTATGATGATTTTATTTTGATTTTTATTACATTAAATATTTTGCACATCTGTAAACTTATTTTGTACTTGCATAGCAATCTTTGTTTATTTAAAGAATAAAACTCAAATAAACCTGCTTTGAATAAAAATAATACCACAAAAAACACCACTCATGTTCATTGTGCTGAAAAAACAATTTAGTGCCGGAACAATTAATTTAGTGCTGGACCAATTTTTTTGGTGTTGAACTAATTTACTTAGTGCTCGACCAATTAATTTAGTGCTGAACAAATATTTTTAGTGGCTGAGTAATATTTTTAGTGCAACGACTATTGGAAATAGTGCTACTTCTAATTAAAATAGTGCTGCTAAAAATTCCACCCTTTTTTAATTCACAGAAAATTGTCTATAAATTGAAAACTACATCCGGTAATTGACTTTAGTTATTAAAATTATCTTCCAGTTCTCAATTAAATTTAATTGCAAAAACATTTTTCATTCTCGAAATGAAGTTTGGAATTTTCCTCATTTTCCTCGTCGTCTTCTCCGTTGTTTTTGTTTTCGAATCGGTAAAAAATAATTGCAATTTAAAATGTAATTGACAACACTAATTAAAATTAATGGTGAATTAAAATATTGGGTGGAATGCGGCATGTAATAATTGAGACGGAAAAAAAGACTGTAGCCGCCATACTGGAACAATAAAACTTTCAATAATTTTTTGTAACCAGAAATGTTTAAAAAATAACTGAGTTTTGATTTCAAATTAAAAAGCTTCACTTAGATTGCCATTACAATGTGCAAAGCACACTAATAATTAGTTGCCTTAATTATTACAGTCTAAAAAATATGTTCCATTTACAACAAAAAATATTTTATCTATTTGTAAAATAAAATAATCTATTTGTAAAATAAAATAATTTATTTGTAAAATAAAATAATCTATTTGTAAAATAAAATAATCTATTTCCAAAATAAAAGATTTTATTTGGAAAATAAAATATTGTCTATTTACAAAATAAAAGAAATTTATTTGTACAAAAAAATAATGCCTTTTAATTTGAATATTTCAATAATATTTAAACAAACTGTACAGTTATTGTAAATTACACAATTTAATGGTGTCATTTAATTAATACGAATAATATAAATGACTACATTAATTATTACCAATTTTACATTTTACATAAATTTTAAAATTTTCCGTCATGGTTGCATTTGACTAAATATTTCAAATTAATTCCGTGCCTTTTGACCACTTGGAACAGCCAATTGACGGCCATTTCCACTCGCTTTTGGAAAAGCGGGAGATTTGTCTTGATTCCAATTCATTTTTTGAGCTCTAGCTATCCTTGTTGATGACTCATTACTATTTTCATCATTGGTTGCATGATAAACAATCCACAATTCCGTTCCATCTAATTTAATTGTAATTTGCCATTAATTAAGATAAAGTTAATTCATTTTAAAATTAAATAAAAAAAATTACCTGGAGATGTCGTAAAAGTAGCATGACCCACAGTGTAGACGTTTTCCTCTACAAAATAATTGTCAGTTAATTAACTTCAAATAATTAAAAAATAATTTTACCATCATTTCGTCCGAAGAGACATCGATCCTTGAAAACAATTACAAAATTAAAAAATTTAAATCCTGGCGCCACAATCAAAATAAAAGGAAAGCCATTTAACTAGTAAAAGCATACCAAGTCATCCCACCAATTACTGGGTACCATTGGATCCTTAAGGTCATCAATGCCAATCATGGTCAAACCTACAAAATTGACCAAATTACTAGAAAGGTCATTGACCTCATTTAAAATAATTTACAATAATTGGGAGTCCAAGTAGAACAAGCTGAAAACACAAGGAAAGTACGGCCTTCATTCGTAACAATAAACGGGCCCTCGTTGACCCCACACTCCCAATCTGACTTGGGTGTCCTTAGAACCACGCCCTTATCCTTGACATTCATAGGGTCAATCATTTCAGCAATAAAAAGTTGAGCCACTGATGAATAAATGTAGTACAATTTCCCATTCCCGTACTGTAACACAGTCCCATCTATCGTGAAGGTTTCGTGACCTGGAATTAATCTGTTTTGACAGAATAATTATTTAATTTATATATTTAATAATTAATTAATTAATTGACCTCGTTTCTTTAGACCAAAGGCCCAAAGGATCCTCCGGGTTTTCTGCTTTGATGACGTACATACGATGGGTGTCTCCAATTTTATTCATTGTAAAATAAATGTAGAGTTGTCCTTGAATTGAGTGCAATTCTATGGGCCAAAATTCCCATTAGTTATGGGTCATAGGGTGTAGAATTTCATTAAGTTTACCTGAAGCCCAAAGATTTTCGTAACCCTCTGGGGCCGTGTAGACGACCCTTTCTTCAGCCCCCCGAAAATCGGTCAACCAGGGACTTTTGAGAAGGACTAAATCATGCTCCTTGTTTTTGGAAACGGTTAAATAATAAAAATCTCCCAAGCGGAAAATACCGGGATCAGCTGACAACGTGTCCAAAATGGGATTCCCGTAGGTTTCTTGAATTTGACCTGAGGGCACGGAGAGGTCACGATTGTCACCAGAAGGTCGGGGGAATATTGGGAAGTTTGAGGAGTCAAAAGTTATTTTTTCAACGCGGGCAACTCGACGAGAACCCGGGTCGTTGACGTCATTGGTGGCGTGGAAAAGCATCCATGTTTCTGATTCGTCTATAAAAGTTGAATTGAGTTTAAATGTTTAATTTGGCGGGTTAATTTAAATGTAGTTAACCTTGTGACGTAGTGAAAGCTGCATGGCCCGTGCAGAAAACCTGTTAAATTAATGGTAAAATAAATAATTTTAATGATGATTTAATTTAATTTTTATTGGGATTTAAGTACGTTTTCTGCATCATTTCGATAGAAAACTGGTTCAGGGTGATGCCACCAGGCGGAGGCGTTCAAGGGGTCAGCTAAATTGTCGATTCCCATTATTCCGAGGGCTAGAAATATTTTAAATCATTTTAAAAGGCGGTTATTTTAATTTTGAAAATTAAATATTTTTACCATAGTCTGGTGACCAAGTGGAGTGGGCTGAAAAAACGACAAAAGTCCTGCCCCCTTTTTGAAGGGGAAATGGACCCTCAAGCGTAAAAGGGCCTTCCCAATCATATTTTGGTTCTCTCAACAAAACTCTAAAAGAATTTGACTCTTTGACCTTCACGCTGCTATAAAAATTGTGGATTTTTTTTAAATGACTCACCGTTTACCACAGAGGGTCATGGGGTCACACATGGGAGCAATGTAGAGATTTTGGGGTGCCCCTACATTGACCTCTGGCCACCCGGACCAAATAAAATAAAGTTGACCGTTTCCATATTGAAGGACTGTCCCGTCAATCATCCAATAGTCGACGGGGTCTTGAGTGTACAATCTGCAATAAAATTAAATATAGTTAAATAATTTAATTAATTAAGTAAAAATATTCACCTGGTGGCTTCACTGTAAACTCCAAGAGGGTCATCGAGGTCAGTTGTGATGACGTACATTCGATGATTATTATTATCCCCGTCATCCATTGCAAAATAAATGTACCACTGGCCGTTTATTTGATGAATTTCTACATATATTTAATTTAAATGGCGCCAAAATAAATTTAAAAATATTTCACAACAAACCTGGCGCCCACAAACCTCCCATTCCATCGGGAACTCTGTACACAATTTTATTTTGAGCTCCCCGAAAATCTGTGATTATGGAACTCTTGAGCATTGTAATTTCAACATTGTTGGACAAAACCTAAATTAAAATTCTAATTAAAATTTTGAAAACTAAATTAATTTTTAAGTGTTTTTTACCATATAATAAAATCCATCATGATAAACTGCTTGCGGATCAGGTGACACGTAGTCAAGAATGGGATTGTGAAATGTTTCAATATTTTTGGAATTATTTAAAGGACTACTCCCAACAATTGACCCAAGGGTCACAACAATTAAAATAATGAAGCGCATTATTATTTTAAAATAGTAATAATTAATAATTAAACTCTGCTTAAATATGTATTAAGTGACCCAGTTAAATTTAAAATTAACTATGACGCACTTCATTTAAATATTTTGTACAAGTCCATTCAAATCTATGTCAAGTGACACTTGAAATGATGATCAATCAAGAAACTTGGACAGGATAAAACAATGTTGATTACAGATTATGTCATGGCCTAATCAAAGTTAATTTAATTACAATTTAAATTTAAATACTCCGCATTGTACACGGTAGAGAGCGCCATATGGTGGTCACCATAAATTGTAATGAAAAGTGTTGACAAAAAAATTATGAAATGGAACTTAAATGCTGGGAAGCTGGGAATATGAATACACCCAAATTTAATTTAATTACAATTAACTTTAAAATTGTGGAGGATCACAAGGACAAATCTCGGGGTATTCACATTTAAGAATTTCTTGGCACCAATTTAAAATTGGGAAGCCTTTTGGGCAATCCATGAGAGTATCCCAAATCTCACCGTATTGATTGTACTGACAAACGTGGAATTTTGTACAGTCTTTGTCTGGGAAGTAACCCGCATCTGGACAGTCATATGGTGGCCTTGATGTGGTCCCATTCGTCACTTCCGGTTCTCCACTTGTCACTCCTGGTCCTTCGCTCGTCCATCCCGGTTCTTCACTGGTCACTCCTGGCCCTTCACTTGTCAGTCCCGGTTCTTCGCTGGTCACTCCTGGTCCTTCACTCGTCACTCCTGGTTCCTCGCTCGTTACTCCCGGTCCTTCAGTTGTCACTTCCGGTCCTTCGCTGGTGACAGGGATTGAAGTAGTTGGTTCCCGCCCAGTACAAAATTCAGTCATGTCATCAATGCCACTAATGGCGGCTCCTTGAACGATGATGACTTTGTCCAGCAAAAAATAATCTCCCACGTTGAGCATATCCGCGTGTATTGAGATCTACAAAATGGCGGATTAAATGTGAATTTAAATGTGAAACCCATTACACAAAATATGTCCACGCTTACAGAGATCCAAGGGACCAAATTTGCATTGATTTCAACCAACATTTCCTTCCAACCGAAATCGGAGGTAGATTCCAAGTACTTGATTGGCCCTCCAGCCAAATCTTTGACAGGCATAATATACATTTTAGGCTGGGGAGTACGGACATGCGCGTAGTATCTGAGGTAGACGTAAATGGGGGTAATATTTTCAAAATCAGCGGGTTTTTTCCAAAATGACTGATTTTGAGCCCCCTGTACACCCCCTTCAAAATAAAACATACCCTCAGCATGCAAATAGCCGTTCAATTGTTCTGGTAAATTTTCTGATTTTTCGGCCCACTTGGGAGACACAGGCGCCCCGTACCAGCGGCTTCTTTGGTATTCATCAAGGTTGTCTACACATTCGTAAATTATTTCTTGGGATTTTACAACCTTTGTAAAGGTCAAGGTCAGGCAGGTCACGAGAAGGAAAGAGAGAAATTTGTGGGCCATTTTGAGGGGTTTTATTTTGGTTGTGGTCGTGATAAAATAATTTAATTAATTGAATTTAAATTACATTTTTAATGGTGATGTCAATAGAATTAAATTTCAGTAGGGGAGGGGGGCAAGATAATGGAGATTGCTAAATTTTAGTATTGGCAATTTAGCATGTGCAAAAATGTAAATCAAATTTTTGTTTTGTCTTGTCAATAATTAATCAATGTCAATTTGTTTTGAATGTTATCTAAAAATAATTTAAATTGTCAACAAATTATGCATAGCTAATTTTAACTTTAATTAAAATTAATTAAAAATGAGACAAAATAAACATATTTTATTTCAAGATTTACCTTCATGACCTTTGACCCCTCCTCCAGTGTCAGGCTCGACTTTGCTATGTCGAGACTTTTTACGTTTGCCAATTGATTTTTTGTTGTGAACTTTTATTTTTGGTTGACCTTCTTTCTGATTATTTTGATCTTTCTCTTGCTTGACAATAATGTCAGTTTCAAGGTCAATTGAATTTGTTTGACCTCTGTAATGTTCAGGTTGACTATGTTGTAAAAGTATGGCCTTCAATTGGCTATACTTACCCCCGACAAATTGTTGAATGACCTGACTATTTTTAATGAAAATGACAGTGGGAATACCAGTGACCTTGAAAGTTGTGAGGAGTTCCGGGTCACAGGAGTCGACATTGACCTTTGCGAAATTGACTTGATTGTATTGACTCGCCCATTTTTCCATTATGGAAGCCAACTTTCGACATGGTCCACACCAGATGGCATAGAAATCGATGATGATTAATTTATCTCTGGAGCCTTGTAACATGGAGGACAATTCGGAGGCTGTCCAGATTTTAGGGACGTTGGGGGTCCCTAAGGATTCTTGTGATTGTGCCTCCTCTCGAAGTTTCTGCGCAGAAGCAGCGGCTTGAAGGAGTGTGAGAGCCAATAGAAATTCTTTTGAGGCGGCATAACTTTGCGCTTTTGATTCTGCTTCTTTGGCTTTTTGTCGCTCTAATTCTTCTCGCCTCTTTTTGCCGCACACATGGTAGAATTTTCAAAAGTTTTTGAAAATTCTCAAATTATTTGACATTTCAATCATTTTCTTCCTGCGCTACTATTTTGATTCCGCGCAAGGCAAGGCCATCTACACTCTATGCAGTAGCCTCTCCTGTATCAGGAGGGGGGCCTTGATTGTGCGCAGCGCGGTAAATTGTGTAAGAAATTATTTGTGCGATGAAGATTTGCATGAAAGTTTGCCAATTCAACAAATTCTTTTCAGGGGGAGTGTAATAATGGCAATAAGATTAAAATTAGTGAAAAAATTTGAAATAAAACTTTAAGTTTCTAAAATCGCGCATAGCTGTCCACCCTCCCCTCCCCTACATAGGGATTTGCTCTCCTTTTAGCCCTCCCCTTCCCTACCCTTGGTAGGGTAGGGCAAGGGCAAAAAAATGTTTGGCTGCCCTCCAGGAGGGCAGGGGGAAGACAATATTTTTTGAGTGCCCTCCAAGGAGGGAAGGGGAGGGCAAGTTTCTGCACTTTTTACCCCAAAAAAGAGAAGCAAAACAAGAAAAATTAACTGAACATCCGAATCTCGAAACGACAAACTTATAAACGGCCTCATCGTTCTCATCCGCTCTTGACACATTTGGACCCATTTTTGGAACAAGGTAGCGCTAATTAAATACACCTGTACAAATTTATTAAGGATATGATGGAAGAGGACTTCTCTTCCATCAATCTTTATAATTATGGCAGTAAAATTTAGGTATCCATACTTACCAACAGTTTTTGAGTAAATACTAAATTATGAATTTTAATTTAAAAGCTGAAAGATACTTGACGTGAAATTTTCACTTGACCAAGCCAACGACCACTGTCGCCATAATAACCGTCAAGGTTTAATTGCAAAGTGAAAATTTCCCCTTAAAACCCTTTCATCACCATTAAATTTTTAACAAACGCTCATGACATGTAAAATATCGACCTGTGGTTATGTTTGTAGTTTCAATTTGAAACTTTCAAAATGTGCACATAGACAATGTACAAAACTAAGTCAAAAGTTTTATTTTTGTTTTATTTTGCACATAAAGTCTTAAATGTGATGTTGTGTTGCACAAAAAATGTGTTATTAGATCATTTAAAAAAATTTCCCGGATTTAAAAATAAATGTTCTGGATTTTGACTTGCCCCAGGTGGTCACCCTGAAGAGAAGAGACTGCAAGCAATTAAAAAAAATTGGAATTAAATCACAGAGTATATACAATTATACGTATATATGCTTTGTGAATTAAACATACATTTTTGTGGTCTCAAGTGAGATTTTGATGCGTGTCTCATAATATAACCCAAAAATATTTTTGGGATGAAAATTGACCTTAAAAATTCATTTTTAGGTCTAAACATTTTATTTAAAGTATGGGACAAATGGGTAAATTGGTATTTTTGAATTCTAAAAAAGTACCATTAAAAAACAACAATCAACAATTTTATTTGGCTTCATCACCTCAAACTTAAATTAAAAGTTTAATAAGACTTGAACAAGTGATTATTTTCACCCTCTTTAAATAATTTTGACATTTTGTCCTTGGCAGTTGGCACACAATATATAACTTTAAAAAGGTTATGAAATAGTCGGAAAAAAGACACATAACATACTTTCTAATTAAGTAAATTTATTAATTAGAGTAAAAGTTAATAAATTATAAATTCAAAGAAAACCTACACAAAATTAAAAATCAATCCGTTCTCAAACTAACTAAGAGAAAACTACCTGAAAATTTTCTTACAAATGGACATTCTCTCAAGGGTTCTCTATCTCCCGGGAGAAATGAATTTTCTGTTGCACACCGGGAGTTACACAGCGGGAGTTACACAGCGGGAGTTACACACTACCGGGAATGAGATAATTTTTAGTCTCAAAATTAAAAGCCATTTGACGTGTTGTTGCATGCCATGAAAATATTAATTTAGTACGAATTTTGAGACAGTGATGCAAAATCAATAGTGAAACGAGTTAATATTCACTACATTTACAATTCTCACCATTTTACTGCACAAACTACAACTTTTTTTGGGTTTATTATTGTGGCGGGTTGGTTATAAAAATAAAATTTTATCTATCTCCCGGTAAAAATTCGGGTCGGAGATACACAATTTCTCCCACTGGGAGGTTCACAATTTCTCCCGGAGGGCGAACCCTGATTCTCTCTGTTGTTTTTAACTAAAGTGACAAAAGGCAAGTTGCGCATAAACTTTAAGTAGGATGAAGTAGTATTTCATCAATATCCGACATTTTGATCCATTTCTGCTCAATAAAAAACTGAGGGGTACAGTTTTACCCATCTCTGCCCTACTTTCATATGTACATGAATGATAGAGTCCCTCATGTTATGTTATAACATTAAATTATTTTATAAAATTATTTTCATTACTAAACAGTTCTCTCCGTCGAAAGGTTTTCGTCACAACCACCACCACAATTTTATTTTGGTTGACGATGGACTCCACAAAAATGTCGCAAATAATCCCGCTAATTTCTCCAAGACTACTCTCCATAATAAAAAATGGCGTCAAACAAGGACAATACTGCCAAATTCATCCGTTCAAGTGGAACACTGAAAAAATGAAATTGAATTGGTCAATTCGTCAACAAAACATTTTTTGTGGGCCCTTAATGTCGTCATTACCTCCTATTTTTTGTTTTTGATTGTACGGGCCCATTTGAATGTAGAGTCAAGTCCCACCCTTCAAATTCATTTGCAATTTGTCACTGTTTTCTATTCTTTTCCGTCCATTTTTCAAATGTCCATTCTCCTCAATTTCCACAGTCTCCATCTTTTTGTGTCACAGTACTTGACTTTCTTTTAAAAAGTTGAGGGGTTATCAGGTCAGAATTAATTAATTTAATTAAGTAAATAATTATTATTTAAAATAAATGTTAAAATTTTCATAGGTCAAACTGGGTCAAAATTGATGAGGTTATGTGAGCACACTTTGTTCTTCATTTTTTATGGTTTTAATTTTTCTGTTGTTCTCTTCACAATTGTTGTCTTGTTGCGACCACACTCACCCGAATTTCTCACATCCATTCTCCCCGACTCGGGTTGGCTCCGATTTTTTTTGATGGGGCCACTCCTCATATTTCATTTGTATTACGAATTTACTTATGCAGCCAATGGCTGTCTATGGCTTTTCGCTGGATTGCCCTTCACATTTTCTGCTGTCATTCTTCTCCAGAATATTCGGTAATTTTAATATTTTAAATATTTAATTAAATAATTAAATTGAAATTTTTGTGTTACTTTTTATTTGAAAGATTATATAAATTAAATAGTTTTAAATAAATTGTGACTGTCTTGTGTTTTAATTTAATTTAAAATTTTATTCAGTTTCAAACCAAGTGCCATATCGCATTTGCCAGTCATTTTCCTTGACCCACTCCAAACTATTCCAGTCAAAATAAGTTTTGGCTGTTTTATACACGTGACGATACCAATAAACAAAAATAAAAATTATAAAACAAATTGGAAACATTATCCGAAATATGGCATCGATGCTCGAAATCCTCCATATCCGTTTCCAACACCCTTTCCACTTATTTTGTGACTTTTCCTTGACCTTGACCTCCTTCTTTCTCTGGTTTTGATATTTAATTTCATTTTCCAAAGACATATTCCCAACATCCACCAATTCTGTCATGGCCTCCCTCAAAATGGCTTGATCTTCCTCTTTCTCATTTCGACCATTAATTTTGGTTTCCAATTTCCTTAATTTTTGTTTTTTGATTCTACACAAAAATCCCACGGCGCAAGATTGCAACAAAGAGACAAAAACGAAGCAGAATGAAATGCATAAATATTTATCCATTGATTTCAAGTAACCAATTTTTGGTGAATTGGCATTAGTAGCCATAATTATGGTGACAACAGTGAGGACACTCGTGACCCCCAAGGCCATCCTTTCAGCAATGACATCATGACCCATCCAAAATACAAGCCATGAAATGACCACAATGAGAGTTGTAGGGATGTAGGATTGAATTAAATAATAATCAAATTCCCTTTCAAATAAAAATTCCATTACGAGATGAGAATACTCCCCCGTTTCGGTTCTGGATGTCCTACTTTTTTGGCGGTGACCCCTGAACCAGAAATGAGGGAGGAGGAGCGCTTCCCACCAAATCTCTGTTGAGGAATTCCCCTTGTGCCAGTAGTATTCAATATCTTTTACGTCGTAGCCGTAGCTTCCAAATTCAATCTAATTCAAAAAATAATTAGTATTATTTTAATTGGAATTAAAATTATTGTTTTACCCGGCATGGCTGATTATCCTTTGGAAAATAATCCAGGCGCATGGGACAGGAGGCCGTTATGGTCAATCGGGTTGATTTGAGGACAGTCCCGTTGGAAAAGAGACGAATAAATTCATTTTTGATGGTGGCTGTGGGGACGTATGATTTTTTTTCGTTGGAGAAGAACTGGAGAAAGTATTTTTTTAATTATAATTAAAGTTTTAGTATTTAAATGTTTTAATTTTTGCTATTTACCGTATCCGGCTGCCAAATGTCGTGGGCAAATTCATGGGTGAGGCCAATCATGTCAACTTTTGATTTGTTTGATTTTTCCATTTCATCTGTTGTGTTCTGCTCAAGGTCATTTTCATGGTCAAATTTTAGTCGGGGATCTGTCCAGTATTGTCTAATTATAAAAAAAAATTAAGTTAATTGTGGGCTAATTTAATATTAAATTATTTACCTAAAATAGAAATCAACACTGAATTCCATATTGGATTCTGACACGGTATGAAGATTATTGACATAAATGGTGACCCCAACTTTGACACTTGGTCCTCCAAAATTAGGTCGAATTCTTTTGTCATAAGATTTTGACTTGATGTGACTGTCCAGGATATTTGTGACAACTTTTATTTTTCTTAAAAAATCTTCGGTCAGGTCATTCTCTTCCAGGTCAATGGGTTCCTCTGGTCGTTGGGAGTCATTTGACTTTGGTATTTGTAATTTATGTACTTCATCCGAAGGGTCAAGAGCTGAACTTGTCACGAAGGTCAAGGAGTGGAAAGATAGAAGGAGGGATGACGTCAAAAATATATTTAATTTTAACATTTTGAAAATTCAAAAAATTTTTAATTGTAATTTTTTAAATTGCCGTGAATGATTCACGGTGAATCTCCACTCCGAATTTTTGTGTCCAGCAATGACGGAAACGAAATGGATACTGGAAAAATGGGAATGAAATATGTACATTATGGAGATGAAAATGGGGTTAAATCTTCAGGCTAATGACCTTATCATGTTACCCGAGTCTTGTTAATTAGTCCAATTTTGTAAATGGGCAACTAACGAGATATCAAGTTAAAATATAGTTAAATGTCCTGGGATGCTGGATAAAGACAATTATGATGAGTGTGAATTAATTTGATAATTATTCATCCTTTTTACACTCTTGATGACAGTTTTGCGTGTTATCTCATCATCATTTAATAGTAGAAAATGATGATGAGAACCGTTTTGTCAATTAAACGCCTATTTCAACGAGTGCCATATTAAAAACATGTCACATACATACTTGTATACATGACGTGAAATAATTTGAATTACAGAGGGTTATTCAAGAACATAAGACCATTTTCAATGTCAATTATCTCACGTTCTGGTAGAGCCAGAGTAAAAAGATTGAACATTTATTAAAGCCTGGTCAATTCTTGTTCAGATCTGAAAGTTTCGGGACCTTGAGTCACATTATGCGAAAATGCCGTGACCTTTAAAAAAGTGTGTTCAAAACAATGTTTCCAAAGATATCCCCCCTGCACCGCCCCAAAAAAGTAATAAAAAACAAAATAAACACATTTTCGAAATCCCCAACTCTTATTTGACAGGTATGCAAACGCTCAGCTTTGTACCTTCAAGGGTCACAAAATGAATGGCACTTGAACACGATGAAGACAGGCTGAAAAATCTTCTTCCCATAACAAACAATGTTAAAAAAGTGACACCTCACTTTTTTGTCAAAAACTGACCCTAAGACTGCATTCACACTATGGTCTAACCAATGGTGTCGCCCATGGCAACCGAACGGATTTTGGAACAAACAAATTTTTCCAGCATAAATGACCTCGGTTGCCATAGGCAACACCATTGGTTACACCATAGTGTGAATGCAGTCTAACTGTTTGACCTTATAGTTTTTCACAAAACAAAAAATATTAAAAAATTGTCCATGCTTTTGGAAACATGTGCTAATTTTTTTTGGATTTTTTGGGTGACCTCTGTGACCATGAAAATTAATTACGCAAAGCACGAAATTTTGAAAAATTTTCTTTTGGAAAAAAAGATTTCGTCACATTTTTGAAAAGGTCATGGCATTTGGACATGGTGTGACCTAGGATCATAAAACTTTCAGATTCGAATAAGAATTGACCAGGCTTCAATAAAAGTCGATTCTTTTTAATTTAGCTATACTACAACGTGACACAATTGATATTTAAAAGTGGTCTTATGTTCTTGAATAACCCTCTGTACAAAAATAGTCAAAGATTAATTTCACAATAAATTGGAACAAATTGAACAAACAATTTTAATTTTGGTAAAATAGTCAACTCAAAATCATATATAATTTACATGATAAAAATGTAAAATTTGTACTCTGTTTTTTATGTGTAGTACATTCCAATACTGGAATATACGAGACAATTTATAATGATAGTTAAAATTTAAGGGTCTATAAATACTTATTGATAGTAGAATTCAAAAACAAGAAACAATTATTTTAAGTGTACTTACACAGCAATAATTTACATGTAAACTACATATGTACCAAAATAGCTCATCATCACAAATTGATAAATACGATATATGTCATATAATATATTTATATTACAATTTTTAAAATTAGCTACATCAGTAGCATCAAGACAAGTAAGAGAATCCAAAAAATGGTCATTTTTGAGGCTTTTAAGTTACATACACCAAAAAATAGAACAAAAAATCACCACCTTGATGGTGTACACTGTTTAGCTCTGAGATTTTGGAAATTTAATTATAATAATTTTTAGTTAAAGTGATCTTACATCACGCTCTCACCGGTAATGTAAAGTGAGTGTAAGAATGTGTTACGACTAAAAGAGTAATATGAAAGAAACGGGAGTGGAAGTGAGGGAGACGAGGGGAGAAGGGTAAAGTGAGGGTTCGGTGGCCAGGGGCCTCGCGCCTTTACATGTTTAGTTCTCTCTCACATCTCCTCGTCTCATCTCTCTTTTACTCTTGCCTTGCATTGAAAGACCAAGATAAACTCCCAGTATCTAGAGTTTAAGTAGATTATATTCAAGCTGAGTAGTAGACTCAGCTTGTAGAAATGCCTATTGTTACACTCCAAATTAATCCCCCCATCCGGTTCTATTAATCTCCCCCCTTCATCAATTCATCAATTTTTCATTTAATTCAGTGGGAATTTGATCCTGTCGTGAGCCATGCCAACAGCCAA